>JAECUM010043758.1:0-27509 GCA_016617855.1 Megalonaias nervosa
TATATATATATATATATATATATATATATATATATATATATATATATATAATGTGATAAGAGCGGTTTTTCCAATGAAGTGTTTTTGTGACATTGAGCGAGAGATGCTGGAAATACACACTCATAGTATGACATCACACTTTCGTCGCCACGATTACAATGACGTGATCATGGGTAGTTCAAGAGTGACCGTTCCTTGTTTCATGAGATATACGTTGCGACTTTTTTCATAGATTCTTGAGATGACAATATATTCAAGGTAAGTTAATCTTTAATACCAAATAAATATTTGACGTCACATTTTCTTAAGTCACGACTACGAGGAAGTGGTTTTGCCTTTTTCAAGAGTGAGCGATACTTGCTTTACGCGACATTGTTTGCAATATTTTCATTGATTTTGGAGATGAGAATACATTCAAGGTAAGTTAATCTTTAATATTAACAAAAAACATTTGAAAATAATGATAAAACGAATAAAATTAATATAAGTGTGTACATATTTAGGGCCACTGATTAATTCGATTATTCTGTGTGCTCGTGTGAGTGTGTATGTGTCCGTGTGTCTGTGTCTTTGTGTGTGTGTGTGTGTGTGATTTGGATTTTTAACGTTGCTTTAGAAAGTTTTCATTCATATCGTTACGATATCTGCCGTGTGGCAGTTCATAGTGATGTCAAGCACTGGGGCACCATGCCGCAGACATGTAGCATCATGTCCCACTGGAGTCACATTATCCTGACACCAGGCTGACCAGTCCAAATACTAAACTTTTTATGGTGAGCGCCAATCGAGGCTGCTGCTATTACCATTATATAAGCCTTTGGTATGACTCTGGCGGGGTTCGAAACCACAACCTCCCGCATCCGAGACGGATGCTCTAACCACTTAGGCCACCGGGGCGGTCGATTATTCTTTGCTGATTGACGAATGAATGCAACCTTACATAATATCAATATTATATGTTTCCTTAATAAACTGAAAAATATGAAATCTAATAATTATTTCATACACTTGCTATCACTTATACTTTATGTGACCTGTGCACAATACCAACCAGACCATAAGTTTCTGTACACGAAATAGTATACACTCGGTAGAAGAGTTATGTACTGGAAACAAAAACCACTAGTAACATTGTATGTTCGATGGTAGAACCATCATCACAGTGTTTTACATTACTACTGAAATATTACCAACAAGTTGGTACAGATTAACTATATTGCCAGTTGCCAGTTGTAGCGACAGTGATAGAAGAGCTGTGAAGTATATATATATTTTGTCTCATCAGGAATGATTGCTTGAGTCGCATAAATATAGCAACATCGAGAAATGACTTGTGTTTGAGGTGCGAAATTATCAGAAATGAAATCATTGACGCGCAGAAGGAAGATGACAGCTTAGAGGCTTCTGTGAACATTGTTACGAGTCCATGCTCTTAAAATAGGTAACAGAAAAGAGTGAAGACAACAAGTTTTATAAAATTTAACAAATAATTTATTTCCCTAGAATACAAAATAAAATGAGAACAAATAACTTACGGTTTTACGAAATAAATCCAAAAACAATCTAAGAATTCAAACACAAGTTCTAGTAATAAAAAGTCCTGAATGAAACTCAGTTCGAGTCCCGATGAGATCCAAAACGGAAGGTGATTACGTCTGTAACATCCTACGAAGTGCAGATGTGTCAATAGTTTCAGGTTGAATCACAAAAAGAAAATATTATTCCAGTTTTGAATTCAGTATAAATTCCAGTGAATGTCTCTATCCAAGAATTTTGTCAGAGCACTTATGTATTTCCAGAGATAATAATGAATTGAAGTCAATCATTTGAAGAAAATAAAATTCAGTCCAAATGGTCACAACATAACACAACTTATAGTGCTAGATGTTAGAGCACAACTGACAAACCTTTATCAAAACATCAGTTATACGACTAATTAAGACGCAAAACAGATTCCTGGATGAGGGTCAAAAGTTCATTCTTCTTGAAAAAATAGATGTTTGTTACCAATTGGAACATGATACTTGTCACGTATTCCAGGTATGACCTTGACTCAACGAAATGATTCTTACTCTGAGAAGATATTTAAAAATTTTTAAAAAATGTTGTTTACCAAACCTGTCACTGATTTTGGAACAAGGTCAGCAACTAGACACAATGTTTCTTTTATTAGTTGTTTATGTCATTGAAATAAAAAAAATATCAATAAGGTCAAACAGAACTGAACTCAATTCTGGACAATGTCAAATCCAGTAAACAATGTAACATTGCAATAGCATGTAATGGAATAAAAAAAAATTAAAACTAACAAAGAAACGATTAAATTAAATAAACATAACACTCCCCACATAAAAGAAAAAGAAAGATTTATATAATAAAGCTTTCTTTTTACCATAGGTCAATTATACATGTGGTTTATAAAAAAAAATAACATAAGAAGAAATCTGATGAATGATAGACAGTATGCATGAAATAATATATTTCGATACAAGTGAAAGTGCATCTGCTATTAAATTGTCTTTACCCTCAATGTGCCTGATGTCAATATCATATTCGTGTAACAACAAACTCCATCTTAACAATCTCTAATGTTTGTTTTTCATCTTGCCGATGAAAGTAAGGGAGTTGTGATCACTAAACATAATAATCGGTGAAGGAGCTGAACTAATATAAACTTAAAAGTGTTGCAACGCCAGTATCAAAGCCAAATATTCGTTCTCGATTGTAGAATAATTTTTCTGATGCTTATTTAATTCTTACAACAATAGCACACTGGATGATCAACACCATTTCTATCTTCTTGAAACAATACTGCTCCAACCCAAACATCACTTGTATCAACAGACAGTTTAAATGATTGGTGAAAACTTTGGAGCTGTAAGAACTGGTGCATTCTTAAATATGGTCTTTACTTTGTCAAAAGCCTCCTGACATTTTTCAGTCCAATGAAACTTGGCTTTCTTGCTTAATAAATTTGTCAGGGGTTCAGCAGTTATGGAAAAATTGCAACGAAATTTCCGATAGTATCCAGCCTTACCCAAACATCGCATCAGTTGCTTTTGTACTGACAGGCACAGGGAATTCAGAAATAGCCTTGACCTTAGCATCTATAGGTTTAACTTGTCCATGTCCCACGATATGTCCCAGAAATGTTTCACAAGCACGGCATAACTCATTATCTAGACCAGAGATAATCATGTTCATTCAACGTTGAAATATACTTGGCGAACCATTCATCTCAAACGGCATCACTTTATATTGATAAAGTCCACCTGGAGTCACGAATCCCGAAATTTTCTTTGCCCTTTCCGTCAGTGGAATTTGCCAAAGTCCTTTCAGAAGGTCAAATTTGGTGACATACTTTGCATTTCCGATTTTATCAATGCAGTCATCGATTCTTGGTAATGGAAATGAATCTGTTTTAGTTACACTGTTCACCTTTCTATAATCAGTGCAGATGCAGAAAGTATTATCTGATTTTGTAACAAGTATATATGGTGAACTCCAGTCACTTTTACTCGGCTCTATGAAATCATTCTCCAGCAAATACTGAATTTCTTTTTCAAGCATTCTGTTTGAGAGGGTTCATTCTGTACAGGTGTTGTTTCACAGGTGTGGAATTTACAATTTCAACGTCATGGTAAATTTTGTTTGTTCTTGTAGGAACATCTGGAAATAAGGGCTCATATTCAAGTAATAACTGTTTAATTTCATTCCTTTCTTGTTGTTGCAAGTGTGAAAGATTCTGGTCCAGATTATTCATAATTTCTGAATTCCGAAGATTTGTTACTCCAAAATCATTTGAGTCCGATTGCATTCCTTTGCTTAAATCCTCAGTAATTGGGACAGGTACAACAGCAGCAGAGAGGGTGGACCCTACAACTTTGTAGAGACCTTATTTTTGAAATTTAAGGGTTCCTACGAAGGCTAAAAAAAAGTTTTTGCTTTAACAGTAAAAAGTTCTCAAATGACCAGATTTTTTTCGGATTTTTTCACGTGCTGGTCACTACGCGTATGTCGTTCACCTTCTCTGCTGCTATAAATTAAACAGCCATTATAGATATTATCAATAATGAGTATTGGAGAACCACACTCAGCTAAATTAGCTCGAGAGCGACTACAGGCAATTAAAAAATATCTACCTGTTCGTGATTCTGTTAAGCAACAACTACAATCGCGTCAGGAATATCAAGTTGAATTTGAGGAGAATACAAAAAAATTAGTTAAACCTATCACTGAGACCACTAAAGGTATTCTACCTGTGTTAGAGAACCGCTGAAGAAACTGGAAAAATAGCAAGAAGAACAAAAAAGACAAAAGAAATTTTACGTGAATTTCCAGAAAAAATAGCTGCTGCGATGCCAGTCCCGGAAATACCTGAGGATGAAGATCAACCTGAAGGTGCTAAAGAAGAAGATGATGAAGCAGAAGGTGCTGAAGCACTAGCCCCTGAACCAAAATCAGTATATCCTATAATTAATGCTGAATTGATAAATAAATTTGATGAAGTAACTATTAAAACAATTAACAATATTGAAAACCTACAAAAATTGGCTGAATTTGCTATGGATAATTTTAGTCAAAGAGGTAAATTAATGAAACCTGAATACGCTAAAGATAATAAAAACAGTGAACAATGGCAAAAATATTTATATCGCATATACATGAATGTTCAACAAGTTAGATCTGATGATTCATCTTATCAGAATTATAAAGAGAAAATTGATGAATTAATTCAATTAAGAATAGAGAAGAAACAACAAAAGAAACAACGAAAGAAACAAAAGAAACAACAAAAGAAACAACAAAAGAAACAATCTGAATCACCACTACCACAACAACAACAAAAAGCACCAGCATTACAACAATTGCAAGGACTAAAACAAGAGCTAGAAAAAAAATAACAAGAACGACGAGAACAAATAAAACGATTGCAATCACCACCGAAACCAAGTGAAGAAGAAGAATATTGGCCGTCAGACACCTCTCCTGGTGCAACTGGACGTGGTCTAGGAAGTGGTCTTATTACTTGTCCCAATAACGTTCTTGCTGATGTCGATCGAATAGAAATTCTCATTGGAGGAAAACGAGCTGGTAATAATTCCCCAGAAATCATTAATGAAGTAGCTGATATTTGCAAACGATTATTTACAGGCGGTATCATGGATATTAATGTATATCGGTCCCTCATTAACGAAATCGCCGATGACTACCACAGTGATTAGATACAATTAGTGATAAAGTCATTTAATAACAAAATGATCGTGCATGGTACTCAACGTGGACCTACCATGGTCAGGGTAATAAACTCACGATTACCAGTATACAAAGCGACCTACGGAGATGGACTAGGTGATGTTGTTCAGGGTCTGTTTAGAAGAATAGCCCCAAAAGCAATACCGATTGCAAAGCAGCTACGAATGAAAGCTATTGATGTTGTTCGTGAAAAAGGTATAGGCGCTGTTGGTAATATTGCTAGCAAAGCATTCTGAGCAATCAAAGATAGACTATCACGATTAATACGCAGACCACAAGCGACCCGACCTCAACCTGTGAAATTGGCTAGCACTGAAGTGATGCCAGCAAGTGTAATTAAAATAATAAATCAAGCCGCTAATCAAAAACTAGCGAAGTTGGCTGATGTACCAATGTCGGAAAAGGAAAAAAAATATAACCGCTAGTCTGATAGCAGGAAGTGGTCTCACTTCTCGAAGTGGTCTTCGTGTTAGACGAAGACGATAATAATAAAGATGTTTAAGCGCATATCTGACCCCGTGTTCGACATGGATGCACCAGTTCTCAAAGATGAGTCTGTGCGCGATTATCAGTATTATTCTTTCGACGCACGAGAGCCAAATCAGCGTGGACAAATTGAGCTGCAAGTTCAGGATACAAGCAGATATTTCTTACCCGCTGAGGCATTCATTGAAGTAGAAGGTAGAATTTTACAAGAAGATGGTACAGGGGTTGGAGTTGTAGATATACCTGGTTTTGTTAACAACGGTATTATGGCGTTATTCAAAAGCGCCACATGCATGATTGATGGGAGAGAAATTGAATCAATCCAGAATAATGTTGATGTTGCCACGACGATATTGGGTCTTGCAAGATACAGTGATGATTACTCAAGATCAACTGGTCCATCAATGATGTTTGCAAAGGATACTTCTGATCATCCAGAAAGTATAAACGTAAATATTGGTAATGTGAGAGCTGCAGGAGGAGCTGCTGATGGTCCTGCAGTATTATCAATGAATGAAAATTTCAAATAGGATTCGCATCACGTCGAGCAATGTTAAATGATGAAGAAGAATTTTCGTGTGCGATTCCACTATCACATATTTTTGGGTTTTGTAGAAATGTCAGAAAGGTCATTTTCGGAGCCAAGCATACAATTGTACTTGTTAGAAAAGATGCAATCTGGCGACGTGATGCAGATGATGCATGTATAGTAAGACTAACAAAACTTTCGTTGTGGATGCCAGTAATGATTCCAACAATACTTGAAGAAGAACGTTTACTTAGTTTTATGAGTCAAGGTGGTAAATCGATGTTATCATGGTTGACGATGACTACAGACAGTATTTCAAATGAGGTTGTTGGTTCATTCACATGGCATATAGCATCACAGCAAGGTGTTTCTGCACCAAGACATATATTTATTGCATTTCAGGAAAATGCACGAGAAAACACACAAACACGAAATCCAATGGTGTTTGACACGCTTGGAGTTAGTGAAGTTTCTTTAAGAATAAATGGGCATCAAGAACCAACTGAAGATATATTACTGAGTTTCGATCGAAATCATGTAGCTCGTGCATATCATCGATTAATGACATTCATGGGACGTGATCAAAATGTTGATTCTGGTTTACAGATATCTCAGCGGGATTTTACAACACTGTATCCGATTTATTACTTCTCACTAGAACACTTAGATTTGTTCAGACAGTCAGTAGTTGATATACATTTTCGAGCTCGTGTAGCACGGTCACCACCAAGAATAGCCGGTCCACCAGTTATTCCTGGTGGTTATAGAGCAATCGCTATTATACTCAGCGATAAATCGATGTTACTCGAAGGTGTTGGTGGACGAATGAGAGTTATTGATGCTCCAGTAGAAAACATGTAATTAGATCGTTCATAATAATTATAATGTCATATCATCACGTTAGTGTGAGTCTGACTCCTGGTCAGATTAAAAAGCTGCAATCAGCATCAAAAATAACTGTGGAATAAAAATATCGCTAAAGCGAGAACAAATGACCGGTGCAAATAAATTATCGTTGACCGAGCGTCAGTTCAAAAACTTCAATGAAGCTAAAAAATCAAATAAAGGCGTCAAACTTAATCTTTCTGCGGGCGCCATCAAAGATATTGCTAAATCGGGTGGTATATTTCCACTTCTTGCAGCAATACCAGCATTAATAGCCCCAGCTGTTGCAAAAGCAGCTGCATTAGGTGCTGTTGGAACCGCTGCTGGAATGGAGTTAAAGAAAGCAACCGGACAAGGAATCAAAAAAAAGGGAAGCGGTTTAAGACTACCAGGAACCCCGTATTCGTGGTACGGAAAGGGTCTAAGACTTCCCGGGACAGTTTACTAATATCACCCATGCCCAATTTTAATTTACTTAATGCTGCTAAGCAACTAAAAATAAAAAAATTCAGAGGTGTTTTTATGCGCGATCAATTACCTAAAAAAACAAACAATATTGAAACCGGTATCATTAATCACGATAAAAACTCTGGCCCAGGCACGCACTGGGTCGGATATGCAATTGATCCACGTGGAATTATTTATTTCGATTCGTATGGATTAGCACCTCCAAAAGAATTTTTAGAGTACTTTACCGGCAATATTCCAATCTGGTATTCAACGCTACCAACACATAAAATAACTGATCCTCCAATATGCGGTCGTGAAACCCTCGCTGTGCTTGATGCTGTATCAAAATCAGCAGCGCCACCTCCTAAAGTCGTGCACGCGTTCACTACACTACGTCATAACACTTAAACAGATATCAGTAAATATAATGGTAGATATTTATGGAAGATCTACTCGCAAAGATCAGAAGAAAGTCGATTTATCTAAATATGCAACTCTTGATCAGCTCAGAAATGAAATCGATGGTTTATTAAATATCACAAGTGTGGATCAAAATGAAGTCGTCGCTTTTCAGGATAAACAAGGACGATTAAAAACGAGTAACATACAACTACTAGATGTACGTGTACGAATTCCCAACGCGGTTGTTAATAATATCGTTACTTTCACTGATCAAGGTAAAATACAGGATTCCGGTAAGTCGGTTAACGACTATGTTAAAAAAACTGGTGATGTATTTACCGGTGACATTATTATGTCAGGAAGAAAAATTACATATCTTGGAGATCCAACCTCGGATACAGACGCAGCAACAAAAAAATACGTCGATGATCAAGAATCCAAGTACGTATCAGTGCGCGGTGGTATAATGCGTGCATTTCTCGACATGAATAATAATGGTATTAATAATCTCAGAACACCAGAAACAGATTTTGACGCTGCAACTAAAAGATACGTCGACGACAAGGAAATTCCAATAACGACTTCGTTAACGATAATCAATGATTGCTGCATTTAGAGCTGATTATATTAATCACGTGCAAACGTTTCTAAATTTTCGTAGAAATGTAAACAGATCTATTAACGACTTTTTTGGAACTCCACCAGTCGTTGACATAAAACTTACCGACATTAAGATGAAAATCAATGATATTGTTAGTGGAATTCCTAATATCATTGAAAAAAAGAATCTTATTAAAATTCCTCACAAGCAGATCTTCAACGTAGTATACACAGTAGCATCAGGATTAGGAGTATGGACACTGCAAGATAATAATCTCAAACACACCGCAGAAGCCACTGGTGTATACAGACTGTCCGTATTTAGTAGTGCAAAATTCAGTATATTTACTACATTTCCATGGCGTTATTCAATCGATACTTTTTCTGGAGTTGTATCCGTCATAATAAATAAAGATGCGGAAGAAACATTTCTGCTGGAAGCATCTGATAAAAAATTAACCAGAGCACTATACTGGTGGTGCTTGGAATTTGTGTATGAAACTCCTCAATTAGTTATCTAGATAAATATAATGAATCAAGATTCATTTATCGACGTTCAACGTCACAGATACACTCAAGTATGTGAGTGTCAAACCAAACTAAAAAATATCATCGACGATTACACGATAAAGGTAAAAAATATCGGCGACGTATGGTTGTTATTGATATAATGGTATACTCGGTTTCTGCTGTTATTGCTGGAACTGGATTATTACTATCAACAATAACGATGACAGCGCCTGCAGTTGTAACAATTATAGTTTCAACGGCAACAACATGCGCAGGTATTTTCAGTATTATCGCTAAGAAAATATCTACGTGTACAAATGATAAATTAAACGAGTACATAATGAAATTGCACACAGCAACATCATCTTATTCTAAATTATCATCTTATCTTTCGGCGTATCTCAGCGATGGTAAACTATCTGATGAGGAGTTTGCAACGATAATGGAAACTTATCATGAGGCATTCAAAGTGGATTCTAATGATAAAGTGGAGGGTTGAATTTCCACTCTATTAAATACGGAGCATTTTAAATAATGTCATCGTTAGAATTATTACAGCAGATCGTAGCTAATACAATGCCGTCAAAAACTACTATGATATCATTAAGTTCAACCAATCCTGAATTTAGCGTTATTTTTCCAACTGCAATTCCAGCAAAGGAAATAGCGCTAGCACAATTACGAGTTTATCATAGCTGGCCAAATATCAGGTCAAAACCGTTTGATGGACAACCAGTAAATAATTCACTGGTATTTGCGAATAAAAATAAACCTGATGGAACACCTGATTGGCAAGTTGTTGGAATTACAACGGGCAGTTATCAAATAGACGAGATTAACGATGAGTTCCAACGCAGAATTAAATCTATCACAGGAAAAGAATCTAAAATAGCGATCACTGTTTACGAACCAACACTGTCAGCGGCGATTGAAATAAATTCTCCTGATTATATCGTAGATATTTATCAAAGTTCGATTAGATCTGTGTTAGGATGACCTGAAGTCGCACCGGTTTATAATGGAGTTTCAGAACCAACTAAAAATGAATTTAAAACGAGTGAAGAAAAATTCATTAAAGATCCAGAATATCGAGGAAAACATCCATGGAATTATATAATATTTAAATCTGATACAAACGACGATAGATATTACTTTACCGATTTTGACGGTAAAAGGATCCCCAAGATAACTAGATCAGTATTTAATATTATCATTACGCCAGGGGGGAGGCATCGAGATATTGTTGATGAAAAACTTATTAAACGGTTTTTAGATACTCTTAAACCCGAATACGATAAAACGTTTAATGATTTAAGAAGTTTACTTATTTCATTATCTCAACATTATGATCATAATGTCAAGCAGCAAATAATCGAGTCAATAAAACATTTAAATGGGATCTTATTCGATTTATACATCATCAATCGAAGTATTATAAAAACTACAACTACTGAATTAGATAGTCCTTACACAAGTCCAAAACTTAAACAATTATTTCTTGATCATTATAAAATAACAGAAAAAGATTTACAAACAGTTATTATACCAGATTTAAATAACGCTGAAATGAAGAAATCATTAAGTGGTCTTATTGAAGAATATTATCCGGGAGTAATTGAATCATGGAGAAAAATAGCCCCACCACTGCTATACTAAAACACAATAACAACCCTTTTGGTGCCGGACGTCATATATCGCCAGGCATTGTAAACATAACATCAGTTATTGCAGTCAATCTGGTATGCGATGTTATTGAAGGTAGCTATCAGGTAGATCTTTCTAAGTCTAACCAGGTCCAGCAAGGGTACATATTATACAGTTTTAGCCCATTAGCCCCCCCCCAGGGTGGTTAATTGTATCAGAGCCAATTAACCCCGTGTACCTGCGAGTTCATAATCCGTTATTATCAAGGATACACTTTAAACTTACAGACCAAAGCAATCGCATTCTGGACACAAGAAAATAAGAACTAAATATAAATCTGTATGTGAAATCATAATGCGTTAGCATAACAAAAAAAATATCCGGATGTTGTCTATGATACAATACAATAATGTATATTATATGCTTGTCAATATAACCTTGCCTGCGGTCTCATTCAATGCTAATCGGCAACTTTCCCTATGAAGACTGTGGCTGCATATTGATTATTCCATAACGGCTGTGTATATGTGGCCGATTACCGCGTAAAGTTATTTTAAGAACATCCGCTATGACTAAATCAATATCCTTGGCTACGGCTTACGCACAGTGTTAATGCAGAATTATATATATTTTTTGGAAATTAGAAATATAAAATCCCATTTTACACAGAAAACTGTGGTTTTTGTTAAGAACACTGTAGTTTTTAGGAAATAGGCTATTGGTAAACACACACTAACTTTTTCAGTATGTATTTATAACAAGGTCTGATAGCTCAATTGATAGCGCGTATAAACTCTCATCCGGAGGGTCATGGTTCGAAACCCGAGAAAGACATATGTCTGCGGAAGGCGATTTTAGGCCAAGATTTATAATCTATTGGGAGCTCCAGCCCCCCCCTCCCACCCACCCCCGTCTTCAGAGTACACCAATCCACTACGTCAACACGTGGTGGATTCACTTTTGTGAATCACCCATTGGTTGATCATTATGGGTTGGTGTGCTGGCGTGAAGACGGCATTTCATCATATCATCATCATATCATCATATCATCTCATCAAAAATATACAGCGGGGGGTGATATGAGGTCGTGACCTTGTGACTTCACTAAAGGGGTACCCCACACAAGGGCCATTCCAAAAGACACAATCGCAAAACTAAAAATAAACCTAATGAGATTCCAGGTCACAAAGACCAATCAGCCTTTGAGTTTATAGAGTTTCGGTTACGGATATCTAGGAATTCTTGTAAGGCAATGAACAGAATCTGATTGGTCACTAAAATAAGACCTACACGTACGGACAACCCTCTGAGCCTCTAAAGTTTCGGTTACGGATATTTAGGGGTTCTCTTGAGGGTAAATGTCTAAACAAAGATTCGGAACCTCATTAGGTTTATCTGATACAACTGTGGAATGGTAGATCGAATATCACCCCGCGCTGTATATTTTTGTTTATTTTTATATTAAATATACACTTATTATATAATGAATTTTGAAAATATCAATGTCATTGTTTCTGCGATTAAAAAATTACAACATAACGGTATCAATGTGTCTGACAATCTTAATGCTGAAAAGATTCTATGTGATTTTGACTCATTACAACAACGAAAGAACGAGAACAGGTTCACGCTATCTGCTGATTATAAATTTATGAAAATTATCCAACAAGGAATGTTAAAGTCACTGGCAACTGTCACTGATGATCAGGTAAAATTGTTTGTGCCTCTCTCAAACGCTATTGACAAAATCCAGCTAGAATTATCTCATGGATACGACAGAAAAGATTATGAACTTTCGTATAAGACAGTTAAGAGAGCATTGTGAAAATACGAGTGAAAATACGAGCGAAAATGACAGCGATAATGATGGACCATTGACTGTGATAATAGCTAAACAAAATCCTTGGGAAAACTAACATTCTGCTTAGTATAATGCAACCTACACTCGTGGATATTGTATCCCAACCATTATATTTCAGTAGGTATCAAGTACAATATTACCCGTTGTGCAATGTTTTTCGTTGAGTTTGCTAGTTTTCGTTGGGTCAAACCTCCAGGAAGGTTAACGGGAATTAACATTACGTTTTAAATTTGTTGATCAAAAACTGGTTTTTTCAGTTCTTTTGCTCGTATTATGTAGTTTTTTACTAGCGAATTACGATAAAAATCCGGGAAAAAAAAGTTTTTCATCGATAAATTTAAAACGTAATGTTAATTCCCGTTAACCTTCCTGGAGGTTTGACCCTCAGAATTTGTCAAAATCTGACTGATTTTCACTGATTTTTGGTCATTTTTCATGCAAAAAACGAGATTTTCGAACAAAAAACGCGGTTTTCAGAACCAAATCAACGAAATAAAAACTTTATAAAACATAATTAAATCTGATTAAGTAAAGAATGTTTTGTGCCATCGAATACAGTTTATGTAACCCACTTCTGGAGAACCATCTTAAGATCTTATAATATTTTCTGAATGCAGATTGCAAGCTAAATAATATCATGTACTATTACTTGTAAAAGATACTGAAAAGTTTAGTGCTTGCCTCAGTCTCGCTTGATCATCTGATACCAAGTACTGGAAAATAATATTCTGTCCAAATTTGAAAGAAAAAGTAGATCTTGTAACCCCGTCTGCCACGTATTTCACTGATCTAGATGCTATATTAAAGTATTTACTAGCGGAATAAATCGACTTGAACATAATTTCTTCTCCAGATTCTGCATTCACTGATTTAACAGGTTTTACAGTATATCTTGCGCGACCTGTTTTCCAAAACTTACAGTTTTCACTTTGCGTGATAATACGTAGATTTCCAAGTGAATTATCAAGTTTATCGCCGTTGATGTGGTCAACCACATACCCATCTTTGATCAGTCCAAAATAACACTCGATCACAAATCTATGAGATAAATAATGTTTATTTCCTTTGGTATTAAACGCAAGATAACCAGTATTGGTAACACTACCGACTGTTTTTTTCAACCTGCAATTCCTGATGATGCCATCGCGTGATGCTTCATAATTGGTAAGGATTGGATGTGACACAAACTCATTTTGTTCCATTTATATATAATATTTATTTGCCTAAATCATTGTTTTTTGAAAATCTAGCCAGATATTCTTCTTCTGTCTTTATAGGAGAATCAGCGTTATATTTTTTATCGTCATATCGTTTCAGCTCTCTGTACTTTTTACCACCGCATTCCGCACACAGGTGAGTCTTTCCTCCCACTCCAGCACTACACACAATACACGGTTTTGGTCCTAGACTCCAATTTCTGACGCATTGCATATGATAACTACAGTATTCATTCACGCATGTTCTGCTACACGGAGACGTATAACCGATTTTTAACCAGTGGCATTGATTTGGTTGAATCATATACAAAAAGATTAATGTTCAATTAAATATATATTTGCCTTAATTATAATATGGAAGAATTATCCGTGATTGAACCCTACGCAACCAGATTCGATCTTGACAGACTACCTGAGTATAAATTAAGCATTTCGATGCAAGATCTAGCTTTAACGAATGCGGATATAACTAAACGTATCCGTGAAGCCAAGAAGGATTTTCTTGACGATGGTGCAGTTCATGCATGGTCAACATTCAGAGTTGGAAATGTTTCCAGTACGATGAATGACAAACGAGGAAGAGTAATCATTAACCACCTTGATAATCAAAAATATTTTATTTAAATAAAATTTATTGTAAATACGGAAGAAGATATTTTGATTATTCGTGACAAGCGCGATCCCGTCCGCGTGCAGTCAGGAAATATTATCTTCTTGAGTAATAAATCTAAACCAGGAATACTAACTGGTATAGATAAACCGTATTATGAGCAATCGTACCCTGTAACTGCGGTTGTCTATGGAATATTTCCGCTGAATAATAAACCTGATGTTGGGGATCTCAAACCGATGAAATTGTCATCCTTGACTTCGTCAAGAATAAATTGCGTAGCTGAGCGAGTTACAGAACATTTTACAAACGCGATACGTGGTAATGGTTTAACTGATTTAAGACGTAAAAACATAAATGCATGGGCAGAGTCGGTTAAAGATACCGGAGCGTCTATCAGCGACGTTGCTGAGCTAGAGAAGAAATTAAGATTTCCAATAGCAGTAAAAACATTAACCGGAGAGATTTTGTACAAACCGAAATATATAAAAATTGGAACTCCGATAGATATTATTGATTATAACGCGCACGCATGGACTGCTGCAGTAACAATATTTCCACGAGATAGAACGGTTAAATTTTATGACGGTGATATCTTTGATTTTATTAAAAATATTAGTAAAACCGATCCTGTTTCTGTTTGGTTATTTCAGAGTTCGGAATATGATCATTACGATCAATTTGTACGACCTAACGGTGATATTTATCGTACAGAATCTCTCCATGAGGAAATGGAACATCTTGCGCATCGCCTTTGGTGTGAATATACCTCTGATGATGTCATAGTTAGACAATTATTGAATAAATGTTTTACTGTTCCGTCAGTCGCTGCTCATTTCGCTCAGGAGAAAAATTCATGGAAAACGACACGACTGGAATTTCTTGAAGATGTCAAGAAAAGTTGTATAGAATATGGGCACGGTGGATTATGGAACACCAAATACGATTACAATGACGTTATCTCGGTTGATATGGTAGCATGTTATCCTGGGAGTTTTCTTGGATATGGAAAATGTTCTAAATACTTTAAGAGATTCGGACATCCTACACATGACATGACCAGGGTTGCAATAAACGGATCCTTACCAGATTTTGACTTAACAGGATTTGCTCACGTAGAATCATTCGAGTTTAGAGAAGATCTCCATGCGATTACTTATATTTGGTTCGGAAAACATTTTTCAGAGCGACGTTGGGTTCCGATAGTATTATTGCGATATATGCTTGATGTTGGAATTTTAATATCGTTGAGAGTAACTGAAGCGATTATATCGTATAGTTCACAGAAGCAAGTTTGGTTGCCAGAACCGGACAGATTTAATATCGATGATACCAGGAAAGAATTCCCTGATATTGATGAAGATCATGTCATTAAAATAAGTAAATGCAGGAATGAACATGATGAAAAACTTGCAAAAGATCTTGGTAGAAAGATAATCGGTAAGTGCTGATACAACGGAGAAAAACACATTTATAAACAGATGTAATGCTTATTTATCAGATGGAACAAAACTAGGTACCATTGTGAGCTATCTTGATGGCGACTCACCACAGTTTACTCATTTAAGATCTTCGATGTTAGCTTATATTTCGATAAATCTATTGTCGATGATAAATAAATTTCCTCGTCACGCTGTCAGAGTCGCTACGGATTCATTTTATGTACACAAAAAATATAAAGATTTATTAAAACTCGGTAATGGTGAATGGGGGACATGGAGGATAAAATAAGAAAATATACTTAGTTATTCTGAATATGCCGATGTTGAAATTGCGGAGACATATTACAAAAATAATAATCAAACATCAAAATCATCTGCACCATCTGTGTACGATACTGTATCTAGACATAAGACCGTTTATCTTAATGGGTGTGGTGGTTCAGGTAAAACAACTCGTGCGATTAATTTATTTATGAATAATAACTCAGATATAATTGTTTTGACACCTACACATAAACTTGCTAGAGAAATAAAGCAACGAGGAGTAAAATCATGTATATACCATAGTTTCTTTAGATGGTGCGGAGACACGTGGACTCCATCGCGGATGGGTGAAAAATATATACCCAAGTATATTATATGGGATGAGATATGCACGGTGTCGTTAGAAACACTAAAAACATTTATTGATTGGTTGTTATTGAAGAATACTGCTGTGATTATGTGTGGCGATCATGGTCAACCACCACCCTTTGTTGGACAGTCTCCACATGAATGGTTGAAAACATTTGTAGATTATTACGAAGAAATAAATGATGACCATAGAGCTATTGATGAACCGCTAAAAGAACTTAAAAGATTAATCAGACTTCAGCCAGATCAAATACAATGCGAGATACTGCGTAAAGTAATTGCAGAAACTTCTATGAATGAATTTTGGATTTTATGGAGACCTGCTGATTTGATAGTCGCGAGTAGAAAGATAGTTCGTGATGAACTGCAAAAGAAATTATTTACGTTACATAAAGAAAAGTTTTCGGATCTACCCGTACCTTTGTGTTATCGCCCATCAGATACTCGACGACAAAATATTGAAGTTGAAATACCACGTGTCTTGGTTCCACCAAGGGTACAGAATCTTGTCTTGAATGATATCGTGTTGGTTGCTGTTGATATTGTTGAGAGCGCGTTGAACATGGATAAATCGCCATGGACGTTAGGATACGCTATAACGATTCACTCGTCGCAGGGATTAACTATAACTGATACTAGAATCTGGATTGTAGATGATCGTATTGAATGGTCCAATTTAGTCTATCTCGCCGTATCTCGAGTCAGGAGAATATCGCAACTGCGTAGAGTTATTGTAGATTACGTAATAACTGAAGAAATCACTAACAATGTCGATATCAATAAAAAATTAGTCAGCTATAAACAGTGTGACAAAAAAAATAAACGTGACTTTGATCTTGATGCTGAATTTATTATAACACTAAAACAACTACAGAATAATCATTGCGCAAGTTGCAACTGTAATATGTCATGGCAGTGTTTTAATCCAAGACAATTTACCGTAGACAGAATTAATAGTGATCTCGGTCATACACGTGATAATGTGATGCTGACCTGTCTTGAGTGTAATCGACGTCGAGGCTCTGGACGTTTACAAAATTGAGCTTGGTGGTAATTGCGTATCCTCAGGAATTACTTGTAATTGTTCACGTACAAATCCACGTTGAGGGGCTGTAGAATCTAGTCTGTATATTGGAGGTCTACCAGTGGATCTAACCACGCTAGAAATTTTATGTGTAGTCACGCTCCAGATAGGATCGGTTGCTCTTTTTTTACCACCTTCAAGTTCGCCAGGTTCATATAAATATCTTACAGTTACATTACCTAATACTGGCTGAGAGAAAGATTCACGTTTTGTATTGGTATATATTTTTTTTTGATCGCATTAGAAGGTTTCATGGAAGTTGCACGAGTAATTTCATTATTCAACGCAGCTATCACACTCGGTAATCTTGCAACCCATTCACGAGATCTATCCTTAAAGTCAGTAGATATTTCCTTTGCATATTGATATCCAAATAACCGCTCAGCAAGTGTTCTATTAAATCGTTCAACGATTGCCTGATCACGATGAATTTCAGTATGTCCTCGTCTGATTTTAACGTTATGCTTGTTCATCAACGATGATACTGCTCCAAGAAATTCTTTACCAGGATCAACTTGTAATAACCGTGGCCATCGTAGACCACCACGTTGATAAATGCGCTCAAACGCAGATGCAACTTCAGATGCTGTCTTTGTTGATAATGGCTCCGCTTCTTTGTATCTACTCGCAACATCAACGACAGTTAACGCATATCTATACGTGTATTGACGTCTACGTGTTTTAATGGTATCGTGTGGTAAAAACAAAATATCTGCTTCATTAGGAACGCTAACATCAAAATGCGCGTACTGAATTTTTTTAGGTGGACTCAGGAAGATTTGCCATATTGCCTGTCGTGCTAACCATGATGCAGCAATATCACGTGAAACTTTTGCTGCTTCGGCGAGTTTACTAATCGCTGCTTTACCTCTCCAATACCCTCTCGGGGAATAATAAACAGATTCCATTATGATAGTTATATAATTAATTACCAGCCCCTAGCACTAGTTTACCTTTCATAGCAGTTTTTACTAGAAAGCTAGCGAGAGATTCTCTGAGAGATTTATTAGGTATAGAATTAATGCGTGAATCAATTTCACATCTGCGAGATGCCGCTGTTGCAAATCTGGACTTTTATAAGCAACATCATGAATGTGACATGCTTGATCAATCTTATTTACTGGATACTCTCCGGGTTTTGGCTGATCTCGTTCGTCAAGTCGGATATCGAGACGAGTTCCAGGACCACAATAATTATATCCGAGTAAATGTTTCTCACCAGGGTATTTAGCCCATGGAGTTCCTGGTAATTTTCCTAACGAAGCAGCAATATCCCCCCCCCACCTCTCTTTGTTGAAATAAATTTATATTTCTTGGTGCCACATTTCACACACTTACCTGTAAGTGCGCGTCTTTTAGTTTTTGTTGTTATTGTCGTTAATTCAGTAGTAGGTGTAGATGCTCTGCATCGAACACAATATAGACTCATATTATTTATTATATGGATATAATTGACTTTTCAGCGACACGAAAACAAGAGCCAGTAAAGCACCATCCAGCGTTACCAAATTCTATCAGAATGATTATAATAGGTCCGTCCGGAAGTGGAAAAACGCAATTATTACTTAATCTAATAATGAGATGGCTGAAGTGGGATAAATTATATTTGATAGCGCCATCTGTTGATGATCAGCGATGTTACGAAGTCCTTAAAGATTTTAATGAAAACGCAAAATTGTTGCATGAAGACGGTGAAGTCATAGACTTTATTACTGATATTGATGAAGCGCCATCTGTAGATGATCTGGATGGATTCATTAATAACCTCGTGATATACGATGATGTCATGCTGGACAAACAATCCAATCCAGTTCGGATATTTTCACGAGGCCGTCACAAAAACACAGACGTGATTTATGTTACACAGCGTTATACACAAATTCCAAAAGTGATCAGGGATAACTGTAACATTTTAGTTGTGTTCAACGGAGTTGATAATCATATGCTGCAAAATATTTATTATACTTGGTGTTCTGGGGACATGGACATGAACAAATTTAAAAATTTCTTTTCAAAAGCACAAGCTGCCCCTTTGGTTTTGTAACAATAAATTTACATGATCCGAGGTCAAGATATCGTAACGGACTTGATACAATTTTTGGATAAAAACCATAGCAGCAGAGAGGGTGAATGACATACGTGTAGTGACCAGCACGTGAAAAAATCAGAAACAAATCTGGTCAATTAGAGAAGTTTTTACTGTTAAAGCAAAAACTTTTTTTTAGCCTTCGTAGGAACCCTTAAATTTCAAAAATAACGTCTCTACAAAGTTGTAGGGTCCACCCTCTCTGCTGCTACAACTAAATGAATTGCATGATTAACCTGGCTATCTCTCTCAACATACTCCTTTAACGTGTCTATGTGGCAAAATTGTTTTTGTTTCGCCTCCCAGGAGTATTTATGATATAATTTAGATCATTTACCTTCTTTTCAACTGTGTAAGGACCATAATAGTTGGCTTGAAGAGGATATTGTGGTATGGGGCTAGAGAGCCAGAACTCTATCACCAGGCTGAAAAGTCGTTTCCTTTGAGTTTATATCTTACCTTAATTACATGTTTGACTGAGTAGAGTGCAGGTTAGTTCTTGCAACCTCACAAGCCTTTGACAACTTATACTTAAAATTGGAAACATAATCGAGAAGATTCATTTCAGTGTCTTCGTTAGAAAGAAGTCTCTCTTTCAACAACTTCAGTGGTCCACGCACAGTATGTCCAAAAATCTATTTCAAAGGGACAGAATCTTAAAGATTCTTGAACTGATTCCCTAACAGCAAACAAAATAAACTGAATGTCTTCATCCAAATCTTTACCTGTATCGAAACAA
Source organism: Megalonaias nervosa (assembly GCA_016617855.1). NCBI lineage: Eukaryota > Metazoa > Mollusca > Bivalvia > Unionida > Unionidae > Megalonaias > Megalonaias nervosa. The sequence goes on from JAECUM010043758.1 coordinate 20,435, forward strand.
TATGACCAAAACATATTTTTCAAAGTCTGAAGAAATTTTTCTAAAGCTGCTTGGCTCTCAGGGTGATAGGCAGAATATTTGAATTGTTGGAAGCCTAATTCGTACATAACTTGCTGGACTATTCCAGACATAAAGTGTGCCCCTTGATCAGATTGGACAGATTTGGGAAGGCCAAATTGAGTAAAAAGGATAATAATATGAAAGAGGTTTGTAAGAAAAGGAAACTTTTATTTTAATTTAATGAACAATCGTTAAAGCTTTTTTCCACTTTCACATTCATGCACACACTAGCTCAACTTTGAATAGTTTCTTTATAAATTGTCTCCTATTAAGCCATATCTAAAATGAAGTTTAAATTCATTTATTACAGGTGGAGTTTAGGACCATTTCGTAATAAAATACTATCCTTGGATATAGTGTTTATTTCCTTTTTTAGACTTTAGCTTTGTCTCACTACAGGATTAAATGCATTCATTACAGGTCAGCATAAAAACCAATTTGTGACCAGATACTTTCCTTGGAGAATTATGACCGGTCATCACCATAACATCAATTACATGATGCAGATATCACAACGAAGCAGTAATTTATCGCCGACCTAATTGAGATACATGTTAAATAATAAATATTGAACACAGTAAACTGAACCATTGATCGATGTTGAATAACAAAACATCATTTTTACTCCGTGAAAAAAGTTATAACAAGAAATTTCCATTGGTGCCATTTATGTAATCAGTTCAACTATTATGTTACAGTTTGTACAACGGTACCCTAATGTCATGAAGTTACATTGTGAAAGCGGTAGGGACTATATCTCAAGCTTGTGAATTAAAAGATTGACATAATATGTAACTAAAATGTATGGCTTCTATCGAAAATTTAAAAACGTAAATATCGAAATTTTATGTCATAAGGCCGATTTTCCGTGAATTGGCTCGTATATATCCATCCATCCATCCATGCTCACCATTTTATAATAACTAGCTATTTTGCCTAGAGACATTCCACAGTGGTAAATATGGCTTGGTCTAGGGAGGATTAAAACTCGCACTTTCCTTTGACCTGTCCTCTATGCTAACTGCTCAACTAAGGTGTTTTTACAGTTTCATTGGGGACCCAGTTGCTACGAAAGGTAGAGAAATAGACCTTGTATGTACGTTTTCAGCATCATTTTAAGGAATGATTCACCTACCATTTGGTAGATTAAGTTACATACATACATACACAAATACACACATACATACATACATACATACATACATACATACATACATACATACTGTTTAAAATTTGCAAGCTCGACGCCACATAAAGTTACTATGAACAATTGTTGTGCACGTGGAGGGAATCTGGAGACAGTTTCAATGGTTGAGGTAAGTGCCTTTCTGTAAATTATACCCATAACGTCACACCTTTCACAGTGTCTCCGCTAATAAATATATTAAGTGTTTATACAAAATTGGCCACTAATCACCGGTAGCTTGTTTTGTTCCAGTAAAGTCCCCAAATACAAATTCAGTTCACTTTCACAGGGACATGCCTTGGACGCGCAGGTTTTAAAAAGAAAATCGGTAATATCGCTACTGCATTAACAAAGTTAACAGGGACACTGTGGAGTAAACACCCTGGTGAAAACGCATCCCTGGATACAACTAGTGTGGCCCGTTATATACGACTTGATTCTAACAACCAAACCAAGTCTAGTGAAGCACCTGTAAATTGTGTTGATGCTGCGTGTTACCTGTATGACCTTGCAAGTAAAACATCAAACGAGACAATTGCACGACAATGCGCCCACGTGGATCTAATCCATGACCTAAAGATAATTGTGGGAAAAGGTGCTGGAGAACGAATCGCAAGATGGATCAGAAAAGGAGCTACGAAAGTCAAGATTGCACTTGGAGACAAATCCCCTCATTAAAAGAAATTTATATCGCATAAACAAACAAACAACGGGCACACAAAGCCGTATGTTATCAAAATTATTATACAGTCCTCGTGGATATGGGAGAGATGAAGCCGCCGCTGAAACGTTAGCAATTGTGGCAAAGGTCACTCCTGGGATTGTTCGAACATGGTTGGCCTAACGTGCGCTGTCCCAGATTTACCTTCCAAATAGCAAGACAAATTTAATATAGGGGATTTGATATCAAAACACCTGACGTTCATCAGATTGATGTCTTATTTCTTCCACGTGATCGTGGAGCACAAGTGCCTTAACAATTGCCGATGTTGCAAGCAGATACAAGGAAGCTGAAACGTTGACATCACAAGATTATGTAAGTCTCGCAGTTGAACTCGAACGTATCCTGGTACAAAGTTTACCACCAAATGCAAATCATACACCTATGTTTGAACGTAGTCGACAATATGGTTAACGTAATGCGAAACCTTGAGCTAGCTTGGTTCCTAGCGTAATTCTCGCCAGCGTACCTGCAGATGATCCTATGTAGCTGATGGTACCATTCCTATGTACATTTTTTTTATTACAGCCACTGTTTCAAGTAATAGCGTAGTCCTCCCAGACTATATCCACTGTTTTATGACAGCCACTATTTCAAGCAATATATTAATCACGACTGATAGTTGTGGGCTGATCTTACTTGATTACATTTACAAAATGAATTTTCAAAACAATCATAGAAAACAAAAAGAATGGAAACGCAGAGCTCAGTGATAATACATGTAATTTAGTATGAGAAAAATTAATTAAATACGATAAGTGAATATGCGATTCTAATGAAAATCAATGTTAACATTACATAAATAAATTATACGCAATTGAGGGTTTTCATGATCTCGGTTATAATAAAACCTGCTCTTCAAGTGTATAGTATCTCTCTCTCTCTCTCTCTCATGCAATGCATTATTTGCTGTATACCAGTTCAAACATTAATGCAGTTCGAAATGCCAACTTCAACGGCAAAGTTGTAAGTGACATGTACCTGGTCAAAAAGCTAATCCCAATTTCGACTGTGTGACTGATTTTGGCTTTGATGTGACGGGGACAGCCAGTTTTTGAAAACGTGCATTCTCACCAGGGGTGCCCGTACAGAAGTATTTCTGGAGGAGGGCGGCAAACATAATGTGGTCAGCTACTAAGTTTTACCGATGTAGCTAAAACATGTTTAGATGTTTAGAGATGAAATCCGGGGGGGGGGGGTGCTTGCGCATGTGTGCTGGCGCCAATGATTCTGATTATGTGTATTTTTGCATACGGTTTTCATCTTAAGTGAGTATAGTTTTTAAAGATCCGTTTGCGAGATGAGACTATTCTCTCCACGGATGTTACTCTAATCAAATATGTAGTTTGGGCGTTGTATGCATTTACAAAGCGGTTATAAAATTCTCGTATTAATGGTATTTATGTTACCATTTACATAACTTAGTATATCTTGAAAGTATATATCATCGTATTTCGTTCGACCATGTTCTGGTTCAGATTACAAAATAAGACCTTTATTTTGACACTGTTAGTAAGTTTATATTCTGCGTTTAAAAAAAATAAATCCGATAACGTATGACAGAATCTTAATTTTAGCAAACTATCGGTACTGAAAATTACCCCGAGCTCTTGTAATTAAGTAAAGAGCTAACATTATTTATGTTAGCTATAAAGTATGCATCGAATTAAGCGCGATACTTGGTATTTTTTGTCTCAGGTTACACAACGCACTTATTTGAAATTAAATTATTTAAGTCGGCACGGCGTAGTTTAATCGTGTTCTGAAGCAGTAATTAAGAATTCTAAATACGTTCTACACACACGTGTAACAGGTAAATATGAGCCGTTAATGTAAAGGAGTAACTGAATGTCTTTATGTAGGTATATGATATCCACAAATAGTACATAATGTGTTGCTTTTGCTAAGATAATGGTAATATCTTGATAACTGTTAGGAGACAAAGTCACTGTTTGATCAATAGATTTTTTAAAATGAATCCAAATCCGCTTTTTCAAAAAGATCTCATTAAGGCTGATTTTAGCCTCTTAACTCAACTGCATAAATTGCTGACACCACAACGTCAAACGGTCGTTGATAATCTAAGTAAAAAGAAACGTTGATAGGTCCCATTATATTTCCTGTTTACACATCAACATCTGACTTGTCTCCATACCAACGATGTGAATGCCTGTATACAAAAGGAATGTATTCTCTCATTTATATAATATTTGAAGTGCTCTTTAATATTGAATACTACCTGTTCACCTTCCACCTTTATTGACAAAACATGCGCATGCTTCATTAGTAACGAGGGTGAAAAGAGAAGAAATTTTGTAATGGAATTTCCAAAGTTATTTGGAAACGTGTCCTGAATTTGTTTTATTTTTTCTTCCGTAATTGGAAGTTTAATGACAAGTACAATTAAATGAGAAACCTAGTGATGTAGATTGTAAATATAACTTTTTTATAATTCTGAATTTATACTTCGAAACGAGACCATCCTTTATTATTATCCCGTGTTGGAAATTTATTGCGCAGTAAGATTGCGCGATAATATTGTCTCTCCAATCAGACTGAAGCGTGCTTTAACACGTTGTAACCAGGGTATTGTATATATACCTTCTAGCCATAATCGATTCAGACAAACTGTGCACATCTCTCCCAGAAACTGGTCAATCTTTCAAGGTATGTATTACGAAGAAGAGATTTTCTTTGCAGATATTGATAGTTTTAGTACAGATTCTTCTAAACAGTTTAGTTTTCTCTGAAAAATAATATATTTTATTTTTTTCCTACTGACAGGAACCTCTCTTCACAGACATGGCCAAGACTGCTGTACCTGTTGTGGCTAGTCTGCTTGCAGTTCTAGGTAAGTTGGTAGCCGTCATATCTACAATATACATTTCGAATTATAACTGAACTATCTTTAATATATGTAAAACTTTAACAAATTGATACGAACAACATGAGCTTCAAACCAACAACGAAAAAGAACCAAACGAACAACTATTAAGACGTAGTAACAAGAACACAAGTAAAGGGAAGACGCTCTTCACAGTGGAATTATGTCGACAAAACTTTTGTCAGTGAACTAATAATGGAACAATAGAATTACTAATGAATCAGCAGCATTTGCAATTGTAGCAGTATTTTTTTTTTTTGCTTGTTTGCTCCCTCATCATTAGGTAAACCCTGTTAAAACCGTGGTAGTGGCATTAGACAAATGAGGGGAATGGAGAAGAACAGTAAAAGTAACGTAAGTTGCAGCCGATGCACCTTTTGTATGACATACCGCTTGTATACTGTTTCGTTCAGTTTCATTATGACTTTTAATGTTGTGTGGTATTTTTTAATTACGTACTCACGATTTCACTCACAGCCATTTTAGAGCGGATTTAAGAGAATGTTTTAATATAGTAGTATTAGTGATTGTTATTTCTCCTCGTCATTTCTGTCATGAAAAATTGCTACTGTTGCTTCAAACATAATCAGATATACATATTAATATGCATTTCTTTTATCAAAGTTAGTCCACATTTTAGAGCAAGACAATTGAACTTATGTCCATAATATGCAAATAAACATAGAATATACACTTCATCCAAGTCGGTGCTTCATTCAGTTGCAACTTGTTATTTCATATGATTAACATATGACATATATTAATTTGTCAACAATTGTTTTGCATTTCTCCATATTTCAGTGGCTAATTTAATGATCCAGGCCGTTGCAAGTCAGAATAACACAACAGATGCTACCCCTCCACTACAGTTACTACAGTAGGAAAAAGTTTGGCGCGCACACTGTTCCCAAGCTGCATTACATATGCACTTCTTTTGTTTGTCTTCTTGGCGGTAAAGGAGTGGATCTGTACATTCTAATTAGAATAAAATGAAAATACGGATATTGTTTAATCACGCCGATTGCAACCGTATCACATAGAAAATAGTAAATAACCTGAATCTGTATCGGGTTAGATAAAATGTCTCAATTGTGTCATATGACTTGCGATACGTTGGAGATTTACATGTATTTCCATCGACACATCAACATTGCATCTGGTGTAAAAAAAAATGCAAGGAAAAAATTTTGAATAATAATACCATTTAAACTGAATAATAAGAAGTTATTATTTCACCTTTCTTTGTATCATGCAATTAGAGTTTACTACATATCTTGAAATTTGCATCTCACTATACCTAACCAGTATTTTCTTTCCTAAATTATATATTATATATTTGAATTTGCATCAAATCTTTTCCATATTTTCCCTTATTTTCTTCCTTCGATAGGCGGTATGTAAACACACCAGTTTTTTTACTTCCTGACACAGACTGTTAATTAGAGTACAGATTAAGGAAAATATATATACTCCTAAATGTATATCATTTTTATAGCTTATTATAGATGATTTACTTAACTGTAAGAAATAATTATTTATGTACATATCTTTTTGCAAGATGTTTGTGACAGTTACATTGCTGTATGTATTGCTGTATTGCTGTATGTATTGATCTTAGTATATATAATATTAAATTGGCTAAACTAATACATTATGTAATTCTAATATGTCTGCAACGTGGCATAGTATAGTTTGCTTTATTCTTTTATGACTAATTGGGATGTTGTATGCATATATTAAATACTAAATAGTTTGTAATTACCAAATGTTGACCCGGTATAGAGGAGACAAATTCTAACCATGACGGCATAGAATCCGACGCTTGAAACTAAGAACTTGTACATTGCATCAGATGAAGAAACTATACACCGTCGTTGGTGTAGTAACACTATGTTTTTGGCTTTCTAATCAATTACGCATTCTGTTGTCGGTTTGGTTAGCGGCAGCGTCATGTTTCTCTGATGATGGTCTCCACTGATTATCGGCTATACCGCGTAGATTGAGACATAATCGTCTACACCTATTTAAGTATTGCGACAACTAACTCCTTAATTTACAGGTAATGTAACTTTTAACTATTGTACATTTTAGTGACAAAATTGACAAAAATAATCAAAGTGCACCATATCAATGACATGAATATTTAAACAACTGTAAAAGGATATGGCAAAACGCAGCGCAAAAGCGTAGTGATAGTTATACTTCATCCTCAAGGTTGAATATT
>JAECUM010043760.1:0-51379 GCA_016617855.1 Megalonaias nervosa
TTTTTTTTTTTTTTATTAATTTAATTTTATTATGAGTATGAATACATTCTGTATACATTTGGTTCCATTCATCATCTAAAGGATCATAATCTTCCATTAGGTATTGTAGTTGTTGTTCCATCAATTGCCTTTTTCTTTCTGCTGGGTTCTCACTGCTTGTTTCAATACATTCATCTTCCAGGAGATACTGTTCTTCTTTTTTGTTTCGCCTTTTTACTTTCCTTTTTTCTCTTCTAATTTCCGCTACTGTTTCTAACAGGTCACTCTTTTGTATTTCTGTTTTAGTTTTTCTTGTTCCTAAAGGTAAAGTTGTCGTAGGAGTTTGATTTGCGCCTGCACTTCTTATTCCATGTTGTTGCTGTTGTTCTTGTAGGATTTGATTTTGTTCATCCTCTTGTGAATTTTGTCTTTGTTGTTGTTGTTGTTTTTCCATCTGCTTAGTTATTATTTCTTGTGTTCTAGAGTCCAATTGTTTTTGTTGTTGTTCCATCCATTGCCATCTTGTTTCATTTTGTTGCTGTTGTTGTGGGATTTGATTTGGTTCATCCTCTTGTGGATTTAGTATTTGTTGTTGTTGTTTTTCCATCTGCTTGGTTGTTATTTCTTATGTTCTAGAGTCCATCAATTGCCCTTTTCTTTCTGCTGGGTTCACTTCTTGGATCTCTTGGTTTTTAGAAACTCTTAGTTCATTTTGTTGCTGATGTTGTGGTTGTGGGAACTTGGTGTTGTCAATCCGTTGTTCTTTCTCTTTGATTGGGAATATAGTAGTTGTTGTAGTTGTTACTGTCATTGTTTGCCTGGGGATCAGTTGTTCTTGTGGTTGTTTTTCCCTCATTGGCCTACTCACTTCTGCTAATGTCTCTCCCTGATTCTCTTGATTTTTTGGACATTTGTGTGGGGTGTGCCCTGTTTGTTCACATCTATTGCAGGTTCTATGATATATGCACCCTTTGTACCAGGTTTTTGTTAGAAAACCAAAAAGGTAAAAGGCTCTTTTATGTCCTTCAGTTTGCTCTTTTCAATTTCGAAGATCCGTGTTCCATTATATATTCTTGATAGAGGAATAGTGTCCAATCGTGCTGATATAACCTTTATGCTAAACTTTTCTTCGATTCTTTCTTTCGTAGCTTGCAATGGTATTTCTAGGGAGATGTCAGATAAATGTAATTTTTCCCCGGTTTGTTTCTTAATTTTCCGCCTAACTGGTGTTGGTATTTTTACTATCACTGGTAGTCCTTTCAGTTGTATTTCTCCGTACGGTAGTATCGGTTCTGTTCCCTTTGGTCTCAGTAAGTATCCGTGATATCCCTTTCGGCTGATAGAATACGTTTTCTCGATGTATTCCGGATTTATCACCTTGAGTGCGACCATAATATCTGCTGTACTTGGTATTCTATCTCTTGGTATGTTTGACATATCTAGTTCTTGTGTCCCTTCTTGGTATAGGCATTCTATAAATGAACCTTCTGTTGTTTCTATTCTTCTAATTTTAAAGAAGTTCTCTAGTTCTCTTGTGATCACCTTGTTTGCTTTGTGCATCACCATTTTCTCCCGTGCAATTTGCTTCTCTTGTGAGTTGAGTTCACTGTTCATCTTTTTCCGTAGCGTTCTGTCTGTAATATTTTCTGTAAGATATTTTCCTTTTAGTAGTTTTTTTTCTATTTCATGATCCTTCCTGTCCTTTAATCCATTAAGTCTCTTGTAGTTTGATTTTAAATCTGTGATTCTTAAATTCCCATTTGGTAGAGTAATATTTTCCTCTAGGTCTGCTTGGTCCTTTGGGGGGGGGGGGGCACCAAACAGATGCCCCCCCCCACTTTCCAAAAAAAAAAGTTTTTATGTATAGGTGTTTCCCCCTCAGAGGTGTTGTAAGTGTATTTATTTTAAAATAGAATTTTGCTCCCAATTTTTTTGTGGGGTATTCTTCTTTCCTAGTGTTATCTAAAAGATGAGTTCTCTTCTCTGGTTTAAAGCACCAGTTTGGAGAACATCATCTTTTTTTATAGTGACCTTTGCCAAAGGGTCCCTATGTCCTGTGTGTGCTATCTGTATAGTGCTATAGTGTATGTATGCTATAGATGTTTGTGTTAGGACGGCATAATAAATCATATTCTTCCAGAGTTTCTTTACGATTGAAAAATTGTTTATTACAATATTAAATTTTATTTGATCCTTTATCAATTTTGAATTTTGTATAAGAAACGGTGTAATAAGAATTTTTCCATTTTTTTCTTTAAAAAAATAAAGCCTGATGTTTTAGTGAGTGCAAAAATTGTGTGTCGTTTCTTATTTTAGTTGGTTTAGAAAGGGAGGTTGGTAGTAAAGCTAGTCCGTAAGGTACCACAAGTCTTTATTTATTTAGTAACTTGCTTTTCCCCACTAGACCTAGCCTTACTCCAGGTCTACTCCTCTATTGGTCCTTTTTTTGGGGGGGGGGCACCAGACAGATGCCCCCCCCTCCAAAAAAAATAAAAGTTTTTATGTGTAGATGTTTCCCCCTCAGAGGTGTTGTAAGTGTATTTATTTTAAAGTAGACTTTTGCTCCCAATTTTTGTGGGGTATTTCTTTTTTTCCTAGTGTTTTCTAAAAGATGAGTCTCCCTCTCTGGTTTAGTTTACCAGTTTGGAAAAAAACGTCTTCTTTTTTAACAGTGACCCTTGCCAAAGGGTCCCTATGTCCTGTGTGTGCTATAATGTATGTATGCTATAGATATTTGTGTTAGGACGGCACAATGATCATATTCTTTTTAGAGTTTCTTTACAAAATGAATATTTATTTATTTCAGTATTTTTGAATTTTGTATAAGAAACAGTGTGATAAGGAAAATTTGAAAAAAATAAAGCCTAATGTTTTAATGAGTGCAGGATTTATGTGTCGTTTCTTATTTTTGCTGGTTTGAAAATAGGAGGTTGGTGGTAAAGCCAGTCCGTGAGGTTCCACAAGTCTTTATTTATTTTGTAACTTGCTTCTCCCCACTATTTATTTTGTAACTTGCTTCTCCCCACTAGACCTGGCCTTACTCCAATTTTACTCCTCTATTTAGGAAATCCAAATATAAATAGCAGACAAAATATATTTCATTTTTATATAGATTTTGTTAGTATTTCCTAAAATTTTCTTCCTGGAATCTCTTTAAAACTAGTAGTAACAATTCCCTTGTATTCATGTTTGTTTGTCCATATTCTACACGTCTTTTTCGGAGGCTCTTCCACCGGCCTTCCCACTTCGCGTAGCGCCTTATGGTATAGCCCGGTGGCGTTTCTGTCTCCTACTTCGTCCATGTGTAGATACCCTGTCCCCATTTTTGAATTAGAAATTAAAGAAAAATTTATTTTGTTAGTACAGGATTCCAGTTCCTTTATTTTGTTGGTTAATATGTGAGTGACTAGAAAGGGAGAATAAGCATTTCTAAACTATCTTCTAAAAGAAATATTTTAAAGAAAATTGGTTATTTACGTATCGTAATGACTTGACCACATTTTCGCATTGTTTCCACTATAAAATTTGTTGTTTCAAAGAAGGTTTTCTGGTCTAGTTTCGCGTCCAAATATAAAATTCTGTTACGTTGATATTTAATTGTTTTTATTTTTTGTATTAGAGCAATGACCCTGTCCATTGTCTGTTTGTTTGTCTTGCATTCTAGCATTACGTGCGCTTTTGTAAAGCTATATGCTTTACATAGCGGGCGCTTTGGTATTATTTGGATCATCCCTTTCCTTTTTGCTGTTTCACCCGTGAGCCATACATCATGTAAGTATTTGAATATTATGCTTTGCATTTTTAATGATTTTATATTAGCCCAATTTTGCCATGTGGTGTTCCATTCAACCCCCCAGTTTCCACTTTCCACCTTACATCTTGATTTTTTGTGTAATATTCTCTTATTAATTTGTAAGTATTTTTATTTCCTTCCCCTTCCCCGATTTCTTTTTTATCCCTAAATTTAAAAATCAAGTCCTTTATATATTTAAATTTTTTACTTGTGAAAAATTTTTTTGTCAAGGTATTATTCATAAATATATCTCTTCTATTTCTATTTATGAAGCCAAACCAGTATATGTATATTGCTTCCCACGGCATATCCGGGGAAGCTTTAAGTTTTAAAAATCTATTTATAATGTTTGCTTCTTGTGACCGCTTTAGGTTGGGTAACCCTAAACCTCCTCTTTTACCTTCCCGATATAGGGTTTCTTTATCTATATCATGTAGTTTAAAATTCCATATATAATTGATTATTTCCTTATCTATTTTATTAAGTAACTTCTGATGTAAATCTAGTGATTTTAAAACATAGTTTATATTTGAGTAAAAGTAAGTTTTTGCAACTTGTGATCGCTCCATTATACACAATGGCGTCTGGGCCCAGGTCTCAATATTTTTATCTACTTTCTTTTTTAAATTTTTAAAGTTTTCTATCTCTTCATTTTTGCCAAAGAAAATTCCCAAGGCTTTAACCCTTTCTTTTATTAAGCGGGGTGGGAGCCCAGGATGGTTCCCCCTCCAGTTTCCTGTTTTTAAAATTTCATTTTTTTCATGGTTAATTTTGGACCCTGAGGCTTTACCAAAGTTTTCGTATTCCTTTTCTAAATGTTTAAAGGAATTTGGGTCGCTTATGAAGTTTGTACAGTCATCTGCATGTTGGAGCATTTTGAAGTCTTCTTTCAAATTTGGGATCTTAATTCCTTCTATTTGTTTATTGGTTCTTATTTTTATACTTAGTATTTCAATCGCTATTACGTATAATAGCATTGATAAAGGACAGCCTTGTCTGACTGATCTCTGTATTTCAAATTTTGTCATGATACCACCATTAACCTGTACTCTAGCATTTATATCTCTGTACAGGATTTTAGTCCATTTACGGAAATTTTCTCCGAAACCAAATTTTTCGAGCACTTGTTGCACATAGTTGTGTTCAATTCTGTCGAAGGCTTTTTCTTGGTAGAGAAGCACCATAGCGCCCCTCTGACCTGATTCTTTTATAAACTCAATAATCGTTTTGATGTTTAAAATATTATTCTGTATATCATTCCCAATTGCCCCGCACGTTTGATTTCTGTTATTTTATTCATACATTTCTTTATCCTATTGGCTAATAATTTACTTAAAATTTTATAGTCATTATTAAGGAGGGAGATGGGCCTCCAATTTTTTAAATCCTTCCTATCTCCCTTCCCCTTATATATTAGTATAATTAGCCCTTCCCTCATTGTATCTGTCATTTTATCATTTCTTAACAGTATATTATTATATAAGGATTCCAAGATTGGCACTAACTCACGTTGGAATTTTTTGTAAAATTCCCCCGTGAGTCCATCTCTCCCTGGTGACTTCCCTTTGGCTAGGGAGTTAATAGTTTTAACAATCTCTTCCGTCACAATAAAATCATCACATAAGTCTTTATGTATTGATGTAATTTTTTCACATTTAATATCTTTTAGATATTCTGTTATTATCTCCCCTTTAATATTCTGAGTTTTGTATAAATTACTATAGAATGAGTTAATTTTTTCCAAAATTTCGTCTTTTTTACTTAAAATTCCTCCTTTCTCATCAGTTAAACTGGTTAAAATTTTTTCCTCACCTTTCCTAAATTCTTCCCTTTTATATAGACCCCTTGTTTTCGTGTATAAAACTGAAAATTTTCCCGCCCTGATTTCTGCACCCTTATTTTCCTGATCCCTTATTTCTTTTAATTTATCATAAAGTATACCTTGCTTTCCCTTTTCATTTGTTTTTTTTAGCTGTATCAATATCTCTTCTTTTTCTTTTCTCCTCATTTCACTTAATCTTATACTAAAATTTACTGCTATATTTTTAATTTTCTTTTTAAACTTATCCCATTGTTTTAAAATATCTATTTCTTCTATTAAAAACATCTTATTTATTTGAATTTTCACTTCCTTTATGAAATCTTCATTTTCTAAAAGTTTATTATTTATCTTCCACGTTCCCTTTCCCCATCTAATTCTATTTTATGTTCTAATCTTTACATCTATTAATTTATGATTGGAAATTTTATAATCTATAATTTTTGCATCTATATACAGCTCTTTATTAAAAAAATTCCCATAAAATTTGTCCAATCTGCTTGCTAAACCATTTTTATATTCATAAGTGTATTCAGTTCTAAGTAAATTTAGGTTCCTATATATATCCTCGAAATTATGTTTGTTTAAAAATTCTATCATAGTTTTCCTAAAAATTATGTCATTAGAAGTCAGATCCCTTATCCTATCAATATTGTCCCTTACCCAGTTAAAATCTCCTCCTATTACTGTTTCTTCCATCGAGAATTCACTGACATATTTATCTATTTTTTCAATAAAATCAGTTTTTTTATATTTATTTGCTGGGAAGTATGCATTTATTATATTAAAGCCGTTTAATTTTACATGTAACATTCTCCCTTCTAGTCCACTTTTCTCTTCTATTTTTTCCCAATTTATATAGTTTTTATTTTTTATTATAGTTGCTACACCCCCCTTAACATCAGTTCCTATGTAATCACTTAGTAAAACAATTGCATCCATTATTTCTTCCACATAAGCTGTTAGGTCTTTTGTGAAACCGTTGTGGGTTTCCTGTATTAAATATAAATCATATGTATTATATAGATTACTCAATTTATCAATTTTTTTCTTTATCTACCCCGTTTATATTTACTGATACAATATGGAAGTTTTGTTCCTCCATTTTTTGTTTTCTCTCCCAGGTGGCCGTCTTGCATCTTGAAGGTTTTGTAACTAATGAAAAATTTACATTTGTTTATTTGAAACTTTATATTTATATTTACATTTACTTAATTTATGATTATATATTTTCATGGGGGTTGGTTCCCCCCTCTGATTTATCAATGCTAGATGCATCGTCTTTGTCTGTTGTTAGTTCAGTGTTACATGTCACCATTTCTGTCTCATGTCCTTTTTTGATGTTCCTATCATTTTCGTCATTCCTCATTTCCATGTCCGTGTCCGTGTCCATTTCTGTATCCATGTTATTATCCTTGTCTTCGTTTGTAATATCATTGTCCTTGTCTTCGTTCGTTCCGTCATCTTTTTTGTCCGAGTTTTCCGATGTGTCTATCCCTTCTATGTTTCCTCTTTCTTTCTTCTTCTTCCCTTTCTTTTTTTCCCTTCTTTCTTCCAACAGTATCTCGCCTGGTGGCGTCATTTCACTACTGCTACTTGGTATTGAAACCGACTTTGCTATCTTCCTTTTCCTTGTTCTTTCCTTGGGTACTGGCGTCAATGTTAGCGGCTTAATCCCTATTAAATCCTGAATCATTCCTATTTCTTGGGATCCCATTTGATGGGGTTCTTCCTCCTCTTTATCCTCTTCCGATAATATGTAGTATTTGTTCTGTTTAAGTAGCTCTTTGACGTTTGTATTCGCTATACCCGTACTATTGGGGCTCAGACAGTTTCCCCATTCACTCACCTCACTCGGGAGCTCTGTCTCATCTACCGTTTTTTGTTCTGTTATCCCACTCTCTGATGCCTCTTTTCCCAGGTCTTTTGTACTTTCTTCCTGTGCAGCTACTGCTGGTGTGTCTTTTGTCTTTTCCGCTTCAGTTTGCTTGCTTGTGTTTTGAGCCTCATGCTCTTTCCTCACCTGGTCTAAGAGTTTGTTTATTGTTGCCTGGAACTCATTATTTTCCGCTTCAATCAAATTTACCTTCTGGTTGTTCACCATATTTGCATAGGTCTGCGGCGCAGGCTGATTTTTGCAATCTCTTGGTCCATGCCCTATTTGTTTGCATCTTGGACAGGTGCGGTCGTATTCGCATCCGCTATACCACGTCTTAACCAGGAAGCCCATCACGTAGAAGTGCGATGGTATCTTTTTCGCCTCCTCTCTTTTTACTGTTATGATCCTCACTCCTGATTTAACGTCATTAAATCCCCATACGGTGGCCATTTTGCTTTCTAGTACTTGAATCTTCAATTTATTCGCTATCTTGTCGGTAACTTCTCTGTTATGAATTTCGAGTGGGAGGCCGGAAACAAACAAGTCTGTCTTTTTACCCTCCACTTCTCTGATCACCGGAAATGTCTCTCCCACTTTCGCTTTAATCCCTCGCTCCTCTATACTGGCTTGTTGGATTATTTTCCTTCCGTAATCTTTTGGATATAGAATGTGCTTGTTTCTACCTCCGTTCTGCAGTCCATATATTTCATTCACATTTACACCCTGAGTCTTGAGTGTTATTAGAATGTCTGATTGTCTGTGTCTTCAAAGTCAATTAGTTGACACCCCGGGGGATGAAAAGCAAGTAATCTGTTTCCTTCTACTTTAGTTACAAAGTAATTTTGTAACTTTGTTCTAGTTTTTTTTACCTCACTTGCCCCAATCTGTTCTTGCCCCATTTTAGCCTTAAGTGAGTACAGCTAACGCGAGTTATTTTCACCTAAGAGCAGGTCACACACCACTATTTGATTTTGATTTCCCAAAATACTGAATTTTTTAGTTAAGTAGCTGGTCAACTATGTCAAAATCACACTGATTTGTAACTTCTGTGTAACAAATTAGATACACAGCATACCAAAAATGTTCAAAGTACAAAAATGAAAAAAAAATTTCACAAAAATGCAAAATTACATTTGCACTAAAAGAAAAATTTTGGCACAAGATGCAGCAATGAAAATGAAAAAGAAAATTAAATGAAAAATGAAAAAAAGTGTGAATGCAAAAGATCTCACCCTGGCACACAAAAAAATTTCCTCACACACTACTGCTGGTCTGTTTGGTCCTCGCCATTTTCAGATTTGTTTACGATTGACTTTACTTGTCCAACAGGAGTTTAACAATCATCCTCTATTGGTCCTTTTTTTATTTTTTGGAGGGTGCTCTCCCTGTTTGATCTTTGCAGACCATTTAGGGAGGCCCTCCTGCCCTACATGTCAAATTGTGCTATACTGTATTGTTTTTTTTCCTATTGTCTGAAGTTTTATTTGTTATCGAATTTTTATGTATTCTATTTTGTAGTGTTTGTCTGTTTTGTATGTGGATATATATATATATATATATATATATATATATATACTATATATATATATCTTTTTTTTTTTTTTTTTATTATTATAAATGTGTATTTTTCCTCAATCTTCTTCTTCTTGATTAAAGTAATCCTCCATTTCTCTCAGTTCTCGCAGTTTTTCCAGATTCCATTCCTCATCAATAATTTCATCCTCCTTCATAAAGTAATCTTCCATTTCTTCCATTTCTTTCCTGCATTGTTTTTCCGCTTCTAGTTTCCTCCTTCTTTTCGCTCTCCTTTTCTCTCTTTTAATTTCTTTTTCTTTTTCTGTCTCTGTGTCTGTCCCTGTTAGTGATCCTAATGTTGCCAATGTCAGAGCCTGTTTGTTAATTTCATGACTTTGTGGACTTTTTCCTGATGTTTCCATTATTTGGGTTACTTGTATATTTGTCTGTTGTTTTTTTGGACTTTTTATTTGAGTGTTCTGTTGTTTGTTCCCTTTAGCGTCTATTTCCTTGCTAGATCCCGGCTGTGTTTGTGAGTTTTGTTTCGTTTTATTGCCTGTCTTCAATGTTTCTGTGGACTTTTGTTTAGGAGTTTGTGATTGTTGTTTCTGTTGTACTTCCTTGCTCTGCTGGATATCTTGGGGATCTTGTTGTTTCAGCTGCCTTATTTGTTGTTGCTGTTGTTGTGTAGATGTTTTCTCTGGTAGCTTGGGTAGTTGTTGGCTTTCTATATGCTGCGTCTTTGGCCTTATTTGCTGTTTTGTTGTTTCCACTTCGATTCTTGAGTCTGTTTTATCCTGTTGGTTTTTTTCTTGCTGGTGTTGCTGGTCCAAGTTCCCTGGACATTTATGTGGTGTGTGCCCCGTTAGACCACATCTATTGCATTTTCTGTGATAAATACAGCCCTTGTACCATGTTTTCGTCAGAAACCCGAATAAATAAAAAGCTCTTTTTACGTCTCTTAGCTGGCTTTTCTCTATTTCAAATATCCTATTCCCGTTGTAGATAGATGTCTGGGGAATGGTATCCAATCTGGCCGATATGACCTTTATATTGTATTTCTCTTCGAATCTTTCCTTTGTTGCTTCCAGGGGTATCTCTAGAGGGATTTCACTCAAATATAACTCTCCCGTTTGTTTTTTTATTTTCTTCAGGATTGGTGGTGGTTTCCTTACTGTAACAGGTCTCCCTTTAATTGTCATTTCTCCCAAAGGTAGTACTGGTTCCTTATCTCTTGATCTTAACATGTATCCTTTATAACCTTCCCTGTTTATCGAGTATGTTCTTTTTATCTGGTCTGGGTATTGAATCTTTATTGCAATCATGACCTCTGCTGTGCTTGGTACTTGCTCTCTTGGTATTTTGGACATATCTAGGAACTGAGTCCCTTCATGGTGTATACATTCTAGAAAGGATCCTTCCGTTCTCTCTACTCTTCTTATTTGGAAAAAATTTTCTAGCCTCCATTTTTTCAAACTTTTGGCATTTTGTACTGCACGTGCTTCTCGCTCTTGTGAGTTGTTTTCTTCTAAGCTCATTTCCACAGTCCTGTTTTTTTTTTGTATTTGTTTCTTGTCAGTATTTGTTCTGGTTACATTGATTTTTTCAAATTGTGATTGTCAACATCCCATTGCACTTGCAATTGTCTTTAGTCTCTAAAAATTGCTTGGTCCATTAAAACTGCTTGGTCCTCGCCATTTTCAGATTTGTTTACAATTAACCTTACTTGTCCAACAGGAGTTTAACAATCCTCTATTGGTCCTAGCCATTTTGAGTTTTATTTACCAACAACTTTACTTGTCCAACAGGAGTTTAAGTCTGCTTGGTCCTGGCCAGGAGTTTAAGAATCTACCTTCAATCCTTCCAAACACTAGCCCTGGGTAAGGAAGTGAGCACAATAGTAATTGTGAAGTCTAGATTCTTGCCAAGATATCATACAATAAGATTATAGTAACCAGGTTGGGTATGTTCAATTGGATAGGTAATTAAACCACTACTAGTAAATGGTACCATACACTAGTGTGTTAATTTGTAGCATTTTCCTGTATGTCATCTTATGCAATATCCTGTGCTTAAACTGCTTAATGGCACAGTAGGGATATTAATTCAGTTAAGTATTAGACAGATGGGCACTTCTCACTGTTTATTGATATTAATTGCTTTTAAGATGTCATATAAAGGAGAAACCCTTTTGCAAAAATTGACCTGCAAAATAGAAAGAAATATCTTTCTAATGTAGTTCTCCTTCTTTGCACACCTGAATACTGCAGATTACCTAAAGCTGTTCTGTATCTAGTTTTGGAAAGTACCAATTTTGTACTAATTGAATTTGTACAGGCTGAGTGTTTTTGACAAATATCTTTCAGAAATGCTGATCATGATTTTTTTAAAAGGATAAATACAGGCTGTAAAATATTGTCATTGGTGAAGACATTAGCAATTAAAGGCAACATTGTATGTAGACAAATGTAGTGTCTCCACAATAAAAATTATTTTGTTTAACATCATTTTTCATGACAGTCATTTATACAGATTGTATTATATCTCACAGTGAACATTGATAATTGATAATGCGGTGATTACAAATCTATTTGCCTGACTCCCAGGACAAGCTTAGATTTAGTTTTAGCAAGCTCACATTTGCAAGGCATTAGCCCACAGGCAAGTCCACAAAATTGAAAGAGGGATACAAGATACAATAAATTTTATTGAAAGTCAGTGTCCTGGTAATACAGTATAACTTTGTTTGACTTAATTTACTGAACAGTTCTTAATGCATTATGTTTTCCAAGTTTTATACCCTGCAATGTCCCCCCCCCCCCCCCCCTCTCTCTCTCTCTCTCTCTCTCTCTCTCTCTCTATATATATATATATATATATATGTGTGTGTGTGTGTAACTTCTTTATTTAGCAAATTTATGTCCATTCTTACTTTTCTACAGTGTCAATAATTATACGTCATTGCCATATTGTCGTAAATGTCAAAGTTGGTTTTGCATTTTCTTAAGCAGGAGACATGATAATAAGAATATTTAATATTTTAATTTATAAGTTCATTGAAATCATAATATTTGCTCAAATCAGGAATTTGCTGACTTTCAGTTTCTTAGCACTGGGTAGTTTGTCTTAGATTTTCAAAGATTGTTTTGATGCATGTTGCTGTTTTTATGACTTAGTAGGTGTTAATTGCTGAAAGTACAATGTGACATATATCACATGTATGTTTTCTGAAATTAAAGGCATTTCATTTCTAATGATTAATTATCAGGAGGATTTCATTGAAAACATGATTATGTTTGGAAAATGTAGTACATGCTGGTGGCATTTATAATATGCTGTGTACATAATAATTACAGAAGACTTGATATACACTGCTTGGCAAACAATTAAATGGACAACAAATCATGAGTCTTCACATATCATTCTCAAAAGTTGGATTCTCAAATAATTTGCATGTCACTGATTTGAAGGTAACTATATGATAATAGTTATATAAATGGATACAATAAGTGTTCACAAATCCTTGACTTGTGAGTACAAGTAAATGATTACAAACAGTCTTGCTTTAATTTTCTCTCTCTCATAAATGTAGTGTGATTGCCTGAAAATATATCATATTTTGTCTTATTGTTTTATTTCTGTCAGGGTATTGTTTTGGGCAAGCTCAGATTTTCGAAAGGCAAGTTCAATTTTACAGTCAGCTTGCCTCATGCAAGTATCTTTTTGTTTTCATATCAGACAAAAAATAAGTTATTATTTAAATGACAACTGCAGTTTGCACAAAAAATAATATTTATGTCAAAAGTTTTAATGAGGCAGAGGGGAGGGATGTCTACTTTTTATTTAAAGCTTTGAAAAGTTCTTGAGAATTTAAAAAAACCTTCAGCTAATAGAACCATAAAATGCATGCTTTAATGAGTTGTTCTTTACATTTACCATATTTATCTTCTGTTTCAGCCCAGAAGCCCAGGGTGTAATATGTGGAGCTGTGTTCCTGATTATCATGTTTCTGTTTATTCCTGTTCCATTCTACAAACATCTGTCTGACACAGTATCAAACAAATTCCCTTATAATGAGGTTTGGCTGTTATAATGATTCTTTGTCTTTGTTGTGTACAGTGGGGTGAGGGGCCGATGGGTAGGTCATAAAATTCATTGTTTGTAGCAACTTAGAAAATTCACAAAAATTGCTTCTTCACAGCTTTGTCTGATTTACATAAAAACTGATAACTAAATCCTTTCTGACCCACTGTCTTACTACCTCTTTGTATGTAAATGAGGCCATATGGTACTGCATTAGCACATGAGACCAAAGGAACAGCAGGGTACCTGTTCCTTGGGGTAATTTATCTGGCTTTTTATTACCTAGGGATATCTAAATAAATTTTTGATCAAATTTTGTTTATAAAGAAAACAATGCAACACACCTAAGGGGATACATATACACAAAAATACTTTTCTTTTTTTTTTGGCTAAGGGAGGTGGGGGGGGAGCATCTGTCTGGTGCCCCAAAATAACAAAATAATTTATTGCCTATGGAAGAGATTTCATAAAGATGAACTTTAGTGTTGTGATAACGGGGATGTTTTTTGTCATTTTATTTTGTAAAACAATTTTAAAAGTCACTTTATATTGCATAGTATAAAGTTAGATACCTTCTGAATATCTTGGATATTGTTTAACAGTTTGTGTGTGAAAATAAATCTACAACATGAAATTAAATTGTATCAAAACTATCCCGAATTTAGAGTTGTTACTGCTTTTTAAAATTGGGGACAAAATAAAGTGAATAAGTATTAAATGAAAGTAACATTACATTTATAATACCTGTTGAATATAAGAATAGAAAATATCATTGAATTGTTTACTAGAAGATAATAATTTGTGTTAGTTTTTGTGTGACAGTACATGTTTATCTATTTGCAGTATATTGAGTACATAGCTGCACTTCTTTCCATCTGCTGTATGATTTTCCTGGGATTTGCAGATGACGTTTTGGATTTAAAATGGCGTCATAAACTGCTGCTTCCTACAATGGCTTCTTTACCACTGCTGATGGTGTACTTTGCAAATTTCAACTCCACAACTATCATAGTACCAAAGCCATTTCGATGTCTTTTTGGTTTTGATTTAGATTTAGGTTTGTATTTTTAGCATTACGTGTAGTATTGTCCCCAGACCACTAGTCAGGGCAGAGTGCTGGGTGCCAGTCAGGTCATTTTATACATAAAATCTTTTTTGAGGGTGCTTTTTTATAAGATGGCATTTTAATGTACTGCCAGACCTACCAACCCCACGATTTTCCTGTAAGTCTTACGAAAATGACCCTTAAAATACGGACTTATGGAATCAAGCAAAATCTATGGAAAAATGATTGTTGCCAAAAAATAAGGATAATTTGTTCATCCGTGTTTGATTTGGATCTAGGTTTCATATTAGAATTAGTGAAATTAGCCAGGGAACCAGACTAACTTTACAGCAGTACCTCAGATGCTTTAAACTGTACATATTTTGTCATGTAAAGCATCTACATGACCAAACTATTGATAGAGAATTTGTTTTGTCCAGCGAGCGATGTGTGTTGAAGATGAAAGGGAAAATAAGCCTCTTTAAAAGTGTTAATAATCAACACACAGGAATAAAAGGAATATTCAGAGTCTTGTGAATTAAAGCAGTAAATTATGTTTATTGGACATCACATGCCAGTTTGAATACGTCTCATGGCGGGAGATACGATTGCAGCCATCATGTGAATTGGGAAAAAAATTCGAAGCATTATGTGAAGTTGAGATATAGCAACAAGCCATTGAGCTGCATAGGGTTTGGAACTGAAGTTTGTGCAACTGTACTAGTGGTAAATAACATTTACACATACTTTTCAGTTGAACATAGTGTTTACTGTTGCTGCCTGTTTTGAATACCGAACTTTTAAATACGTTTCCCAGCTGTACAACAGCAGTTTATGATATTTTGTTACACTTTACTGAAAACTGGTCAAACTTGCAGAAAAAACATCAACTGCCTTACTAAGACAGTCTCGTTAGGGTTGGCAGGTCTGCACTGAAATACAAAGCTGGTTAAATCATTTGAAGTTGATGCCAAAGTCCACATTGAAAGTTACCATAGGTAATATATATTTAAAAATGTATCCCCCAGGGGTGTAAAACTGAGGGTAAAAAAAACCCCTTGGTGTCAGAACTGGGGGTCAAATTAAAAATGGGGGGGGGTCAAATGTGTACTGACAAATTTTCATCTGACCCACACTTTTTCAACTTGAAATAGGATATTGCAACTTGCACAACATACTCTATCTCTCTCTCTCTCTCTCTCTCAAAATACAAATAAACCAACACACACAATTAACACACAAATGCATTTATTAGTTCATTTTCCTTTGAGTTTAAATTCGTACTTTTAACAGTCTCCTTATAATCTTTTTGTAGCAGTATTATAGACCAACACATTACATATAAGCCAATACAAAAAGCCAAATAAATCTTTTAAAACCAAATTACAGTTAATTTACTGCCTGTGATAACATGTGTGCTATCATCGGTTTCATTGTACTTCGTCCTAAAGCACATTTATCTACAAATCAAAGAGGCTAATGATTCATCTTCTCTTTAATAAGTTACACTTGAACTTTTAGATCTTTCTTTCGTTGCAGCAAAGTTAAAAATCAACAAAATCTGCAATGACCCCCTGACTTTGTAATCCAAATAATGGATTTGTCTCTGCAAGTTTACTGATTTCTTTGTTGTGAAAGAATGTCTTGGATGATAATGTGTGCTACAGATATCTTGTGGTGAACAAGAGCAGATTTTTTAAAATTCTTAAACCCTGTCACGAAAGGATTATTCACTTTTGCAGTCATGCAATCAGAAGTCACACCGGTAATCCCAATGGATGTGCCGTATTCCAGTAAAGTGAATTATTTTCTCCATTTTTCATTAAAGTTAGATCAACAGTTACTCATTTGTGTTTGCTTCTTTCAGTTTTTATGGCTAATGATTCTTAGTGCATGCCGTTTTAATCTGCAGATCATTTTCTAGTGCAACAAGCATTGAGGTTAAACATCTGGACGACATCTTACTGAACTCAATGGAAATTGTGTGACAGCTCGCGAGATTAGGGGAAGCTACTCCGTCATAACATTGCCTATGCTAGTCTGGTTCTCTTTTTCGTATGCTCCATATAGCGGAGTGCAACGCAGGGAGCATATGAAACAGGGAACCAGACTATGCCTATCCTCGAAGTATACACAATGCCATCCCTCATCCAAAGCATTGGATATTAAATAAATCCTGATTACATTCTGCAAATCCTTTGCATAAAAAAAAACGCATGGCAACAAAACATGTGCGTCAATTTTTTCCAGCGTGCATCACACAAATGTGCATAAGCTCTGGATATTTAAGATGGGGTATCCCTCAAAAACTGCCAGGTTTAGAGCAGACAGGATGCCTCCTAAACAGAGCAGGGCACTTCATCCTCAGGAATTTTCAAAGTTTAGGAAAAGTAAAATTGTCCAGAGCAAGTAGATTGGATAATACATGGAATATTTTCAGGAAATTTCATTATATTTATTAAAATTTTGTTTTCCTTTTATATTTGTTGGCACCTTAAAACCATATGCCGGTAATTAAAGTTATCCAAAGATATATATGTAAATTCATGTATCCAAAGATATATATGTAAATTCATGTATATAGATATGTAGATTAGAATACATATATTGTTACAAGAACAAAAGCAGACAGATACATGAATAGGTAGGAAAGAGTTTGGAAATTACTACAATTTTTTAAATTTTTTAAGTGGGAGAGAATGAAAGGTAGACTGTTTATAATGATTTATTCATACTCGCAGGTGAAGGATTGGTGAACACTTACGTTATCCATTTACTTAAGAATTATCATTTAGTCACCTTGAAATTGGCGACATGTGTCAACATATTTGAGAATCTGACTTTTGAGAATGATTTGAGAACACTTATATTAGTCCATTTAATTGCTTGCCAAGCATTAAGTATCTATTGGTCTCCTGTAATTATCACATAAACAACAGATCATAAATACCACTTGTGAACAAGTGATTTTCATAAAATCAGTCACACTGTGAATGAAATCCTTCTGGTGGTTAATTGGTAGTGGCGAGTGCCTTTTATTTCCAAACTCAAGAAATCTCAAAAGAGTTTTATTATTAACAGTTAACATGTACTCAGCATAAAATTGGCAAGAAACATGCATCAAAAAAATTGTGGAGCCAATTGTTTACAGTCTGCAGTCTGAAAAACTAGTAAACATTTTCATTATCAGGTCTCTGCAAAAGACTGACCTTGACACTGACTACAAGATAGAAATAACACATACAATAGATGAAAGAATCTGGCCGGTTGTGTTGAAGAATACACTACATATAAATGCAAAAAAAGGTGCTGATATATGTACTCTGGCAAGATCACAGGCTGTAAACTTGCAGAACAGAAAGCATCAGGAATTGAATACAACCCTTTGTCAAGTACCTTGCACAGAGCTACTAGTGTTTTTTATATTTTACCCAGCAGACTTGGGTTCAGTTACAATGTAATTGGTGTAATTGAGTAATTAGTTACAATTACACTGTGTGTAATTGTAATTGAACATCATGATATGGTGTAATTTTAATTGAAGGTCTTGAGTTGTGTACTTTGCTCAATTACAGGTCCTTTACAAAAGAATAGATAAAAGTGTTTTTTAAATCCAAACAAGTTATAAAAATTGAGAAAATGTTCATATTTATCTTAACTGCCACGTGCTAGGCTAATAATATAGGAATTAATACAGAAGAAGCAATAAAGTTAAGTTTAAGATAAAAAAAATGTAAATAATTTACTCAGTCTACTTTGGGATTCAGATTTGGATTCAATTACAACATAATTGGTGTAAATGAGTAATTAATAATGTGATGTAATTGTAATGGAACAGTCATAACTTTGAGTAGTTGTAATTGTAATTGACATCTGCAAGCACCTCATAATTGTAATTGTAATTGACAAAAATAATTGAATCCAAGTCTGTTACCCAGATCATCAGTGTTAAATAAAATTTCTTGCATCTTGTATCCCGCTCTCAGTTGTTTTTGGACTTGTTTGCAGGCCGGTGCCTTGCAAACCTGAGCTGGTCCAAAGCAAATTTGAGCTTACCCCAGGAGTCATTAATATAAAGTGGATTTGTAAATTCCCGAAAGTCCTAAGACAGGCAACTGACAAGACTTACAATCTATAACTTTTATGAATTTATAAAGTTGATTTTGTTTTGGTTGTATTTCTAGCATCATGTGTAGTCATGGGTTTGATGCAGATTTTGAAATGAGATGGTCTTTTAGACCAGATGAACAAAACAAATGGAGAATCCTAAACGCACAGTGTCCTGTGGGGGCCTTAGACATTTATGTTAAAACAGCATGATGAGATGCCATTGAAGTATTTTCCTAACATTTTTAAACTTAAATTTTGAATAATATGTACTAATTTTAACCATATATTGATTCATCTTCATGCATTTTTATCTGACATCAGAAACTCTGGTATATTTGCAGTTCTTAGCTATACTGGTCATAGATCTGAAGAGCTTATGAGATGGTTTGTTGTCCGTCTTCCATCTGTCTGCTAGCAAAACTACTTTGAGGATTGCCATGGAACTTTACACACACATTTATCCCATGGTTTAGTTGGTCCTGTATGAAAATGGTGTTGCTCAGACATCCAATAATGCCTCTGTGGTGGCCATTTTGAAAATCTTTATCTACTCCTCCTAAATAGATAGATTGACAGCTTCACCTCTGTTAGCTGTCCAAGTCATAGCCCAGAAGACTCTTAATTTAGTAAATTACTTGTAGGATTGCCATGAAACTTTACACACACACACACACACACACACACACACACACACACACACACACACACACACACACACACACACACACACACACACACACACACACACATTCAGTCTATGGTCTAGTTGGTGCTACATGAAAAAGGTGTCTCGTGGACATTCAGTATGGCTGCCACCATGCAAAGGATGGACATTTCAGCATCAGGTTTCCACTGAAAGACTTCTGTTGAAGTTTAGCTGGTCCTAAATGAAAATGGTGCCTTTCTGATGTCCAATATGACCATTTTGGCAGTCATCTTCAAAATCATGTTACTGCTACTCTGTTGAAATGGAAAGACATATTGTCATGGGGCATTCATCTGAAGACCTTTTATTATTGTCTGGTTGATCCTAAATGAAAATGATGTAAATCTGACATCCAATACAGCTGTCATGATGGCCATCTTGAAAATCATACCACCAGTCTTACTGAATCAATGGCAATGTCAGTATGGGGTTTTCAGCAAAAGTCTTTCTTTGACCTCTAGTTGGTTGTAAATGAAAATGGTGCCAATCTTATATCCAATATGGCTGCAACAATAGCCATGAAATTCTTCTTAGATCTACTCCTGCAAATGGATGTTCATATTGACAGGTGGTTTTCACTAAAAGAATTTTAAATAATGCCTAGATTATCCTAAAATGTAACTGGTGCCAGTATTTTATCCAGTATGGCCACCACTGCAGCCAGTTTGAAAGTTTTGTTTAATAGCTGTAATACATTACTGCTACTATTGCATTGAGGAATCAGTGGCAACAGTTTCTCCCCTGCCATTGAGGTCCCCCACTCCTTCCCATCTCTCTGGTCAAACTGATTGTTAAACTCCTGTTGGACAAGTAAAGTCATTTCTTAAATAAATCTCACAATGGCGAGGACCAATCAGACTGCCCAGAAGAGTACTTAGCCAGGACAAATTTAACTTAGCTTGGACAAAAAGGAGTAAAAGCAATCATGAAATATTGTACGTAAAAGTACAAAAACTTAAAAGGACACAAAAAGAAAAGAGACGGCAAGACAAAAAAATACAGAATTTAACTACAAAGTGAACGCAACTCAGTGCACGAGATGCACGAACAAACCAAGATGGCATCTGACAAAGAGTTAACCGAATTGGAAAAATATTTTGACACAGAAAGAATAGATACTTTAGAAGGATCCTATCTGAAATGTACATATAGCAAGGGAGTGCAAGAAATAGATACATCGAGGATACCAGTAGATAAGAGACCTACAATGAGTGGAGTGATGGCAGCTCTACGAACAAGGAATAAAGATTTCGTAGATTTAACTGACAGTATCAGTACAACTAGAAAAGGATTTATACTACGACCAAAGGGAACTGAACCAATTATGCCATATGGAGAAATGGAAACAGCAGGGGGAACAATAATTATAAAAAAACCAGAACCTTTTCTGAGGAAAATCAAAAAGAGGACAGGAGAGCTGCACATAGTAGATATACCCATGGAGATTCCATTAGAAGCCACGGTGGAAAAATTTCAAAAGAAGTTTAAAACCCAAGTATTCAAAGCGAGACTAGACACTATCCCTGGATTCAAAATAAAAAACGGGAATAGAATACTGGAGATTGAAAAAGAAAAGCTATATACCATCAAAAAAGTATTCTTCTTACATGGATTCTTAGCAAAAACGTGGTATAAAGGTTGTATCTTCCATAGGAAATGCCATAAATGTGGAGAAGTGGGGCACACGCCCAAGAAATGTCGAATTGAACAAGAAATGGCACACCAATTTCAACATGTACGACAGACACGCCACATTAGTGAAATAACAATATTTCCAAAACAGACAAAACAGAATCAAGCAGTGACACAAAAACAAAATGATAATCATCAACAACAACAACAGACAGAAGATAAAGAGTCACAAGAGTACAGACAACAAATGAACCAGAAACAAACTCTAAGCAATCAAAGAGTACGCAACAACAACAACAACCAAGTAAACAAAAACAAGCTCAAAAAGAAACGGATAAACAGAACAAACAGGAAAGGAAAATCAACAGCAACAACCAAGTAAACAAAAACAAGCTCAAAAAGAAACGGATAAACAAACAGAACAAACAGGAAAGGAAAATCAACAGCAAATGATACAAAAACCAAATGAAAAACAACATCAACAACAACCGACAGGGGATGTGGAAACAAAACAGACCCAGCAGCAATCCAGATGCACACAACAGCAACAACCAAGTGGGGAACAAAAACAAAATCCAAAAGAAACAGAAGAGAAACAAATAGGATCAGTAAATACACAAAAGAAGAAACAGAGAAAGAGTAAAAAAGCGAGGAAAGCCTTGAGTAAAGAACTTGGTGCATCAAAATCAACATCAGAAATCGAAAGACCTGAAAAGAAAAAGTACAAATTATCACGAGATGAGGATCTAGAGGATACATGCTATGGACTCACTGAGATAGAGGATGAGGAAATGCAAAGATATTTTATGGACCTTGACGAGATACAGGACATATAAATATAAGGAGATATATATATATTTATACATATAGTTATGATATATATAATCAATAAAAAATTCCGAAGACAAAGACTCAAAAACAAAAGAAAAGTGGCAAACACCCTTTAAAAAAAAACAAAAAAAACCCCACTTCTGTACTAAGCCTTCGGGTAAAAATAAAGAAATAGCAAAGACTTCTATAATAAACCTTCGGGTAAAATAAAGTAATAGCAAACACATATAAACTAAGCCTTCGGGTAAAAATAAAGTTAGGGAAGGGGGCCCCTTGAATGGTCTGAAAAGATCATACGAGGGACACCCCCCCCCAAAAAAAAAAAAGAGAAAAGAAAAGAAAGAAAGAAGGGCTTAAGTTCATTGATATCGATTATGGGGTTTGCATTACTGCTTACAATTTACCTGTCAGATTTCATACATGCCAACCATTATGCTTTTGCAGTAATCATTACATTTTTGCACCTAATTACATTTTATGCTCACCTGCATATTGATTATGCTTTTCTGGTTCATTAAAAATAAAAATAAAGCAATAAAAAAGTTGTGTTATTTTTATTATCATATCTTTAATTCCATTCATATAAATTTGAGAATATTCCAAAAAGAAAGACCACCATGTAAAAATAGCGTGAGTGTTAATTTGTCCATCCTAGACTTACATGTAATTTCCTAACTTTCTGTTTATAGCAACTATATATGACCCATTTCTGAGAAAAGAGACTTGTTTTCTTAATTTGAAACTTTGACTTGCAGATTCATTACATTGATGAATATGGCTTCAGATGTTAAGTGAAACAGGCTTATTCGGTTTAACATGTGGATGAAAATTCTCAGAGCAGATAGGTCTTTCTTAAACTTCAAGACATGTCTGATGAGAAGGACAAATCAACACTGCTTTACAAATTTAAAAAGAAGAATATGAAATTGAGGACATTGTCATGCTCATTGCAGAATTTGTGGACTTGATTAAAGCTACACATGTAGACTAGTTAAAGTGAGTGCTGAGTATAAATAATTTGCCAGTAGGTTTTGTGTTTGTATTCTGGTTCTAATACACATGGATTTTGACCATATTTGCCAAGTATTTTGACCTCCTGCAGATCCAGGGTCGTGACAAATGGACATTTTTCATTCAGTGTAATCTAATGATGGCATGTAATATATAGATCACACTTTTTATTCTCAGATTATGCTTTGTTACCACTTGTAATAGTAAAAATGATGCTGTACCTTTCAGGGTTGGCATGTATGCATACATGTACTATAAAAAAAACTACAAAGGAGGACATTTCTCACATGATCTATTTAAGAATCAATGGTAATATTTCAAGATACATCTCACTACGCATGATATAGTGACTTTGTTTTTAAGTTTGTAGCCATTCTGCGATCTGTAGCCATTCTGTGATCAATACATTAGACCTGCTTGGAGCCCTGCTGTTACCTCTCCTTTGTCCACATGGGTTTACATCCCTGGCTCGGCCAGTGTCTGTATGTGAGACAGCTTGCCAGTAGCTTCCCATGAGTGTGTGGTTCTAACTGGGGTTTACCTGAGTTCTCCACTATGTATGGCCTATCATGTGCTGAAAAATGGCATTAAACCCACAACAACAACAGCCACCTTCAGTTGGTCTCAAACTATCTTCCACTTTTACCTTCAGTATTTGGTACATCATTTATTTTTGTTAAGCCCCATTGTGATGGGACAGCATGAGGCCCAACTTTCTTCAAGCCTACAGTAGTGAACACTCTTATCATGAGTGTAAGTGCAGTTGTTTTCTATACCAGATTTGTTGATGCCATCAGCCTCTCTCCTAACTGGTAAATTCAGCAATGCAGTTGTAGTAGATATTGTATGACTGCTGTTAAAATGTAGGTGAGGATGATAAAGCTAATTTTTTCTATGTAAACCTTACCTGCAACTATTGCAAAGATTCCCTCTTCCCATCCTACTTTGATGTCCTGTACTCTAGGTCCAAGTCAAAAGAGGAAGGTATTACATGTTTTGGTTGCAACTAATTAGTCAGACTGGGATCATATTCTTTTAAATTCTGGCCCTCCAATACTAATTGGAGGAGTGAATAATTAGCTTGGACTTTGCAATGAGAGTCCCAGAAAAGGAATAATGTAAAAGTAAGAGATAAGTTTTATATAAATATAGGATCTCAAATGGGTAACGATTTAATATTGAATCTATGAAACGAGTTGAATAATGTCGAGTTTTTGCGAGCCTTGGCTCGTTAAAGCTGGACATTATTTAACAAGTTTCATAAATTTAATATTAAATCATTATCCATTTGAGATTTTTTATCACATAGTTTTATTTCAGTAGAAATCATTTAGATAGAAGAATTAATAATTTCATTCATTCTGACAGACGCTGTACCTTTCATTTGTTGTGCGTAAAAATAGTCCCAAACAAAGTTGAAATAGTAAAAGTATATTATACATTTTTGCTAACCATAAATCAAAGAATAAGCGTCCATCCAAATTAACAGAACATTTTACAAAAGACAAAACATTTGTCAACACAAAATGTCCAGTGTGTGTGATGTCACATTGTTTGATATGGTGCACAGCACCAGTTTGTGTTGGCCTATATACACAACATGGTGCCAGTGTTTATGTTGAAATTCCACATCACAACTAAACATTATATTGTTGTGATATTTTTGTGAAAATAAGATTACTGGATGCAGAAATGCACATATTTACTGTATTGTATTTGTGACTGGATATTTGCAGTATTTGATTTGGAACATTAGATTGTACAGAAGACATAAACAAATCTCTTTTTGAGTCGGACTTGCATCACATATTTACCACGTAAATATGCTGTGGTTGGATAAAGTTCTGTCAGTTGGGGAGACTGGCTTTTGTCTACATTCTTCTGTGAACAAAGGTGAGTTTATTTACTTCAGTAAGTTCACAATTAAACCAAGCTTGTGTATAGGGTGGATTCCATGCAACAGATATACCACCCCTCCATCCCCACCCTCGCTATCATCTGAGCAATACTGGAAGTTTTACTTGTTATTGTTCTTGTCTTGGGGGTTTTTGCCATTTTTCATGTTATGTTATACGTGATATAACAAACCCCTGTGGGGGTAAATTGGCAATATTGAAGCAGACGAGACCATTTTTCGCCAATTCCTTTTTGCGAGTCGAATAAAAAATGGCAGCCAAAAATGTTCAGTGAAAACAAATAATTCCGAAGGCAGGGTTAAAAGAGTTTTCCCACAATTGCAGCCAATCCTAAAGAGAATACTGCACAGTAATTTGATGGGCTTATTTGGACCAATCAGAATCACATAAAGTGATATGTTCACATGTTGTAATATAAAAAATATGAAACTGCATACACTATAGGCAAAGTGTACTGACTATGTGATAATTAAAATTAGCTGTACTTCCTCTCACCACCCAAAAATATATATTGCTCAAGAGTATCGGAGAAGGTTTCAACAATCAACATGGAAAAAAAAAGAAATGGTCTTATCTTGGGTTCCTGGGAATTCTTTTGAGCTAGAAGAGTGTTGGTCCATTCACTTGGACTGGTGCTCCATTTATATTCAGTCATAGACTGTCTTATTTAGGTATGAAAAGATTGCAGTTAGTACCTATAGGAATAATTTTGTTTTAGTCAGTCTGAAATCTATATAAATTATAAACATGATAACACTTGTGAATAGCCTTTAAAATTTGACTGCATTACTAGAAGACCAAAGGCATCAGTATCACTTTCCCATAGCAGGTGTATTGGCATCTGTAATATGGCATTGCTAGTGTCAGGATCTTGTGTTTGAAAATGGTGGTAGTCAAACATCATATTAGTAAATTATAACTTGGTTCATGAGTATAATCTGAGTTCATCTCACATGCCACGTTTTTCATTCATTCCAGGAATTTTGTATTATATCTACATGGGAATGCTGGCAGTCTTCTGTACCAATGCAATCAATATTTATTCTGGCATCAATGGGCTGGAGTCTGGACAGAGTCTGATCATAGCAATATCTGTGCTGGTTTTTAATCTTTTAGAACTCACAGGTAATAATACTATTTGTTTAGCTGAGAACATTCTGAATGTACCATTTACTTTCACTGTGTAGTTGTCACTTATTAATAACCATGTCATTGTGTTTAAAAAAAAGTTATCAGCACAGTGCTGTAACTTTTTACACTGCAGTGGGGTCCCAGAGGGTGTGAAGGGTTCAATGAAATTGAAAAATTAAACGATACTTACCAAGTTGAAGTTTGATAATAATTTCATTGAACCTGTAGTACTTTTAGGAATCACACACCCACCTACCCTCCCTGGGTCTCCATATCACAGGCTGAAGAATCAAACAGGGTAATCAACAAACTTGAGAAGTACACCACAGATTGTTCCTCTGATGCTTAATATAACTGAGTTATGTGCGATTACCTAGTGACTGTAGAACCTCTATTGTTTGAAAAATTGCCAGAATTTGATAACCATGCTCCTCATTAGCATGGGATTTTCTTTAAAAGAAGTGTTTCTTTTGAAAATTTTGCTTTATAAGGGAGTCATTTTTATTGATTGAAGTTATTACCAGCTGAATTTATGATTTATATAAGGTAAACTATCTTGGTGTCTAACAATAAGGGCAGCATCTCAAGTCCTTTTAAACAAGCTAGATGCAGCAGACATCATTAAATTGTAGTTCACAAGTTGCCTGGGGCAAGACTGACTTGCAGTCAGTTGGAATTTTCAATCAATGATAGAGTGACAGGTAGTACACAGAAGAGTTATGGGGTTGGTTTAGTTTTATTTTTACTGCACAGCAGCACAAGTAGTTTATATAGTGTTGAGGCAATTTGAGTAACGTGTCTTGCCAAAGGACACCATAGTAGCAGAATTTGGACTGATCAAACCCATGTCCTTTTGGTGTGAGTGCCTCATGTTAACCACTGCATCACTTAAGCTCCTGTTCAGTTAATCACCTTTTGTAACATATGGGAGGACACATTAGGACTATTCCACATTCAAGATGGGGATGGAGTATTGGAATTTATCAGTTACACTCATATATTTCACTATGGTACATTCAGCAGTGGCAAGTTGACAGCAGTCAGGTCATGGTAGGAATGCCTCCTCTTCTATTATTTAAGGAACTGTGGAAGTCTGCAGTCCCTTGGTTGCCAATCAAGTATAAGACGCAAATACCTAAACCAAGAATATCTCCTGAACAGTAAACCTCAACCAGAATATGTACCATGCCTAGATCCATTAACAGTGGAACATTTTCTTGTAGAGTATACCAACTTCCAAGCTGCATGACAGAAGATTTATGATGTCAACTTGATCAATCTGCTGTACGATGATGTTACCAAAAAAAATTTGATTTTCTAAAAGAATATGGTTTATATAATAAATTTTGATCCTATATTCTATGGGCTTTATGCTTTCAATCCTTTTGTTTTAATGTTTTTACTTTTTAAAGATTTTCACCTCTTTCACTTTTTATTTACTTTTGCTTGGAGGGGTTTATCTTTGTGAAGATTATGGCAGTTTTCAGCGTTTATATTCTGACAACCTTTTTAAGATTTTTGTCTTTTTTATTGATGGACTACATATTTACATTTATTTGGAAGGATTCATACTCTTAGTTTTTCAAAATTTTTCCCTTTTTATTAGAACTAAATTGTGGGCACTATACAGCCAAGTTTATTTTGCCATGCCATTAAACTGTATATATACCTCTCCATCGATACTTTATGCACAACGGGGTCCACAGACATAGAACACACTATAAGTGAGGGTACGAGTTACTTCCAAAAATTGAAAAAAAATCCGTTTATACTTTGAGAAAACCGCAATGGGGTAGGGGTAGGGAACTGGGCTGTTTAATGACTGAATCCTCATTTTACAATCTAATCTATAATAATTGTTAATGATGCGCTTTTTCTAATGAAGTTGTTCGTTATTCTGTATCAACAACATTTCTTTTCAAAATGTCCAACATGTGAAAGATCGTTCCAACTGGTTTCAGCAACCATCACGTGTACGTGAAAACAAATGCATCACTGCTTTCTGTTTTATTGATTAGTCTGGTTCCAGGAGTGGTATATAATAGTATAATGCCAAGTTGAGTCACAGCAGCAGGGAACTAGACTGTTGATACACTACCAAGATTCCTTTTTTTCATAAACTAGTGACATTTATTTCATGAGACAATCGTCTACGTCAAAACTCAATTATTTTTTATTGTTCAATTCGTACAGTATTGATGTCATGATTTCATTGGAAGTAATAGTGAAACTTCTTATCATCCTTGAGGATATCTCTTAAGTCCAATTCAGGAATTCTCTGAAACTCACTTGCCCACAATGGTCCGTATCTGTGAAACCAAGCTCTTTGTTTTGCTAAGTATTCTTTTCGCTTGGTTGCCTTGCTATCTTTGATCACAATTATGAAGGAGTCAGTTAATTTAAGGTAGTTTATGTTGCATACACAATAACATTTATAACTGTGTTCAGTTGATCAACTGAAGTGAGTTCACCCAACATATGACCGGGCCGCAAAGATTTTAAGTAGGATGGATTTGCATGCCTTTTAACTTTTCTTTTATTCTGCCACCTTTATTTGATTCAAAAGACGTAATTGACTTGATAATACAAAGGAGGCCAGC
Source organism: Megalonaias nervosa (assembly GCA_016617855.1). Classification (NCBI taxonomy): domain Eukaryota; kingdom Metazoa; phylum Mollusca; class Bivalvia; order Unionida; family Unionidae; genus Megalonaias; species Megalonaias nervosa. The sequence goes on from JAECUM010043760.1 coordinate 28,051, forward strand.
TTTTAATTCACTGCAACAATACAACAAATACTTCTGCAAGTCAGTTATCAAAACACAGTCAGCACTTAATTAGGTTCTCAGAGAAATGCTTGAGGACAAAGCTGTTACAGTAGATTGACACATTTTACATTTAAATACACATTGCATTTATGATGATTGCACTTAAGAGGAATTAAAACACAAATTCCATTTAATAAAAATTATTTAATTGACATTAATATTGATGTACTGTCTACACTAGGCATAGCTTGGTGCTCAGCATTAAGAGGTTAGTGTTAGGATTGGTCAGTCAGGTGTCAGGATAATGTGACTAGGTGGGACATCATGCTACATGTCTGCGGCATGATGCCCCAGTGCTAGACAGCACTATAAACTGCCACACTGCAGACATCATAGCAATATGACTGAAAAATTGTTAAAGCTACGTTAAAAATCCAAATCACACATACGGCATAAGTGTCACTTTCATTGATCGAAACTTCCTTGACTATCTTTAATTACAGTGTACTAAGAATGTCGTTTGGAAAAAAAATTTAACCAATTATATGACTACTTATTAAAAGCTGATAATTTTTTAAAATGTTGATTAAAATTTCCAGGTCCTATCTACTGTTTTCGACCATAAAACAAGCGATATATAAACGTTTCAGTTATGAATTTTGTTCATGATTTCTTCAAGTTCAATAAATAGTTTATCAATTTTTGGGGGGTATTTTCTGGTTAAAAAATTTTGATCCATGCCTGACCCTGCATTATAAGCAGGTTCACGAGTTATCAGCACTGCTGTAGTGCCTTAACCTAAGTTAAGTTACAATGGTTCAGTTTACCTGCTAACTGCTCTATAGTGTTTTAACTTAAGTTACATTAGTCCTGTGTACCTGCTATCTGCTATATAGTTCCTGAGCTCAAGATAGGTTGTTATTGTTCAGTTTACCAGATACCTGTTGAATAGTGTGTGAGCTTAGGGTTGGTTACTATAGCTCAGTTTATCTGATACCTGTTTTACAGTGTCTCAACTTAAGATAGGTTATTATAGGTCAGAATACCTGCTACATGCTGTATAGTTCCAGAGCTCAAGATAGTTTATGACATTTACCTGCTACCTGTTTTATAGTGCCTGAGCTCAATATAGGTTACTATAGCTTAGTTTATATAATGCCAGAGCTGAGGTACAATAGCTTATTTTTTCATTAGTCTTGCTACTGGAAATCATAGAAAGTTTTGGCAATAATAAAGCTGAAAAAACATATAAACAATACTTTTCATAGTAAAGATTACAGAGAAAACTTATAAGATAGTGGATAATTTATTTGCAAAGAATTATATTTCAAAAATAATGCTGCATTTATTAAATTATGAAAATTTTGGATGGGAATAAAATGTAACTTATAATTATTTAGAGTTTTTGTTGGTACAAATGAGAATCTTTACTGTTCCATTTTTTTTCAGGGGATCAAAGAGAAGCCCATGTGTTCAGTATTTACTTCATGTTGCCTTACATCGCAGTGTGTTCAGCTTTACTGTACTATAACTGGTATGAATGATACATTTGAATATTTGTAAAATCAAGTGACGTCATGTCTGCAAATGCTGTTATGTATTGTAATTTCATGGCTTCCAGTAGTTCATGGTATGGCCCAAAACCACTGAAATATGTTAATTCATCCTAACAACTTTAGAAAGTATTGAGTAAATATTATGTTGTTTCTAGCCATAAATTGAGTTTCAAAACAATGCAGATATTGTCGTCGACAATGAAGAACAGTGTAAGTAGGAATCACAAATGATTTATTAGAGGAAATATTTCTAAATACCTGATACAATTACTTAATTATTCAGGATAAATTTCTTCCAACAAGACATAACAGAGATGCTGCCAGACTCTATGAATACACAAATAATGCAAAATTTGTATGAATACACACACTTGGTGAGCAGAGATGCATGAGAATTCCTGCAAATTAGCTTCAATTCATACATATAAAAATGTACTTTGCACAGTATTTTTGTCTCAACATAAGTTGCACTTCCACTAGTGGTCTTGTAGCGACATGTCTTGGTTCAGGTAAACAACTGTTGACACAACTTGTACTTTAGCTTGACATAGATAGTTATTAAGCTAAATTTTCATTGGTATTTTGGGCCCTGGAACATGTATTCTATTGTAGTTTTAATCTTGCACTCATTAAGGAGGTTTATAAATGCATGTTTACACATTACCTAGAAAACCCCAAATGGTTGACTCCCCACATGGTTCATTTTCATAATATGACTTCATTTGGCAAATACTGGCTGATGATAGCGAGGATGACATTATTATTATTAAAGTTTTGAAGTATGTCAATACAGGTGAGTGATTTTGAACCTGAAAATGGTTTTTAATGTTCATTGTATCTTGAATGGATAAAAACAGATGGCATTTTGGTCAGCCCACTGTTGAGTGGTGTTTTGAAATTAAATGTAGAAAAAGGCAGAATACCATGTCTGATTAAAATACTGGCAATTTTTAAAAGTAGAGATCAGTTGTTGATTTCTTTTTGCAAACAGTTCAGCACTGAGGGATCTTGTGCTACAAAACTAAAACTGAATAAACAAGAATCTATAAAAGAAATTAAAGAGTAAGGATATTCATTTGATTAAAATGCCTCAATCTCAGCAAGCAGATTATGACACAGCATATGACACACAAGAAATCTGGTGTGGTCAGGTCATCAAAGCTCTTAATCAAGAATGTGAATCTTTGGCAGAGATCATGCTAGTTAAAAATAATCTTATCTTGGAGTATAGATATCAAAGAGAAAATATCTATGAGCTTATGAAAATTATTAAAGGTGAAATGATACACCTGTGCCATGTATCGATACGATTCATGATACACAGCCTATGATATGATACATTATTGATACATATGAACTTGATGCTCTTTCCATCTTTAGAAGTTGTCAGTGTGGTACCTTTTATGTATGTTGACATACTGGTCTTATTTCCAGTATGCAGATTACAGACATATACTATTTATGCGTCATTTTCATCCATGACAATATAGCAAAAATACTTAACAGAGTAACTGTTTTCAGTTATTTTTATTCAGTGTTTTAGGCTGTTTAAGGCTGCTCCATTTCATCAAAAGCATGTCTCACTTTTGCCACTGCACCTTTTGTTTAGCAATGCATGAATGCTTTAAAAACTTCTTATAACCAATTTCATCTCTCACTTGTTATCTTCAAAACATAAGAAATAATGCATTGTCCTTGTGCAAAGAAAATCTCAAATAGAACAAACCTGTGTGTGTGATTAAGGATAAATACCAACAAAATTTATCATATCGTACTTCCTGCGGATGCAGAAACTGCCACTGCCATAGATGCCATAGATGCATGTATTTATTAGTGAAGAAGGAAAACTATTGACAACACCCTTTCCTATTCTTTAAAGAAATGTTAAAAATTTTCACAAGGTGACAAACTTGTGTGGTTTGAAATCTGCCCCTTGCTGATTCTGTGCTAAATTTTACTTATTCTATCAGCACATTCAGTCACTAATTAATTATTTCTGCATAAAAGTATATATTTCAAATTTGTTCTCCATGTATGTTTTAGGTAGAGATGCTGACATGACTTTATCTAATGCGATCAATTGTTCACCCTGGCAGCATCTCCATACTTTAATGATCAATTAGATACCACTTTTGCATGAAGTTTCTCTTGCTTTACCAATATTTCCTGTTTGTCACTCAGGGAATAAGCCTGTTTCTGATATATAGTTATTGTCTACTCTGGACTAGAACAAACAATAACAACTAATGAGAATTCAACCTAACATATTTCACTGCAGGACACATCAGCAGTGTAGCTTTAAAATTAGATCAAAATAGACAAGATACAAATCAACTAAGAAACTTTGCATAAAAGTGGTTGTTAAAGGATGAGTAAACTACTTGGAACACATTTGAAACGTCTTCTTTATGATGTAGCTGCTGTAGGGATAAGACAATTAGTATGGAGTTGAAAGGGGGGGGGCGGAGATTATGAACCACATCACTTTGTGTTAATTTGTAGAAGGCAAGTGGGTGCTTTCAGTAGTTGTTTTCATTTTTACTAACAAAAATGAGTGCCTGTGCCTGCAACAGCTGTCATAATTTAAAGAAGGCAAACAATTAGTAACTATTTATGACTACTGAAGATTAAAATAACTTGCATACTGTATTGTTTGTATCATTTCTCTGCCTCTTTTATTGATATGTGTATCAGTACACCAAAAGTATCAATGCATACATATATCGATGAATCATTTCACCCCTAAAATTTGTACATAACATTCATAAAGATCAATTTTCCAACTTGTTCATGCTGCCTAAGCTAGCTATGCATATGTACCTTCAGGCAGCAGATTATTAAAGAGATTCTCAGCACATAACAATAATCATATGCAGATAAAGAACAGATTAACCTCAGAAACCTTCAACAGGTTAATTCTCATCCAACTAGAGAAGACATTTTGATGATTTTAATTTCAACAGAGCTTTAACAGAATGGAGCAGGCAGAAAGAGAGACAGATACTTGAGTATTAAGTACATATTGTACTACGAGTGTTTCCTCCTCTCCCTCTTTGTTTTGATGATTGTTTGGGGGAGTTCCCCCATTGCTAAAATCTGGCAGCATCTCTGATAGAGTGGAAATGGCTTACCATGTTGTTAAAAGTCAGTTTCCCAGCTACATTATTGTTGTACTGCCTTTTACTTGAAAAGCTTCTAAATTTTACTTGCTGTGAATTAATTAATTTTTTTGAGTATCATTTTTAGGTGGATTTGCACAAAATGCCATTTTTTGTCTGGGCTTAAAATCTTTGATTTGGCAAGCTCAAATGGATAATATTTTCTTTGTTTTTCAATTCGTTGTTAGTAGTAACCAAGAAAGAAATTCTCGGAAATTGGTATGCCTTGAAAAGAGTGTATACAGCAATAAAATATAGGTTATTTTTTATTTTTCTCACATGTTTTTAATTTTTATAACCCTGCCTGTATAGTGGTGGTAGTGTATAGAAATCCTTGTGTCCATCCATTTGCCTGTCAGTTTTTCCATTTGGCATACAGTCTTGTTATTAAAACTAGTTCAGAAATTTTTGTCATGATAGCTTATCATTAAATATTAGGGTTATCACCTAAAAATGTGCATTGGACAAATCACTAAGCTCCCACAGTTGCTATAAGAGATATTGCACTTTTTGACTTCAGTTAAATCCAGTGAATGACTAAATATTGCAAACATAACTAGTCTTGTGGTCTTCAGGATTTTGACTTGGAGGGATTTATCCCACCTAGGACTTTGGCATGATGTCTACTCCCATTTATTAAGAATGTAGTGTATTTCTAGTAATGGAAAGTTTTACCTTTATGGGCCCAAAGTGTATCTAGCAAAGAAAAGGTACAAAAACCTAGGAGAAAATGATTATATTAAGAATGGCTACCTTCTCTTTTTTTGTTTTGAAGCTTGACATTTCTATGTAGAATTTTTTCTTCTTTGAATATATTCCCCAATCACATTAATATTAGGAACATAAGCCTGCTTCCGCCCGAATCCACCTGTACTAAAAGACAAAATTTCATCTTTTCTGTCTATATCAGATAGACAAAGGGCATTAACTCTTACCAATTACCATTTCCCTTGCCATCACTAGATGTTGAAAGTTTTAAGCTTCACTTCATACACAATATAGTACAAAATAAGCCTCTTGTTAAATCCAAGTCTGTGTGTGAAATTCAGGTCATCTGTTCAATCTTTGGCTTTTTTTGGATTAACATTGATCCATATACATGTGGTACACATTGTTTATTTAATTTGACAACTCAACAGATTCATTCTTCTGTTGAAGATGGAGATGGTAAGGTGTATCTGACTCTCCAATCAGTAGGGATGAATATGCAATCAGTCTCGATTCTATAGATGCCTACTTTTAGGTGCCTTTTCACCAGGCACCATGAAAGTTCTTCAGTTTGCTTACTGTGACAAAGTTTACCTATTCTGAATCCTTCATTTCAGTCTAAATATCAGCCTTTTGGTCTTCACCAAAATTATGGATTGTGTCATCACCCTTTTCCAGTCAGTGTTCTTTGTGGCACATCTGGATGATCTCCTTTATAAACTGTCTTCTATCATTTTTGAAACATCTCAGTTGTCTGTTGAACTTGGAAAAACCTGACCTTCACCCATCCCAGTGTTTTATTCAACTGGGTATGGAGTTTATCACCAATCTCAATCTTGTATGTCACCCTCATGTCCGTATCTGTGTGTAGTCTATTTCTAACAGGGCATGGATTTTAGCCAGGGAGTTCTTGCAGTTCCTTGGGATACTCAGCATGGAAGCAGATCTGAACCAGCTGGGCTGCCTTTCTGTGTGCCTGTTACAAAAGTCTTTTCTGGCTCTGTTGCACCCTTTTTGCAGTCCATTTGACCTGAAGGTCAAGATCATGAAAAAGGTACGATCATTCCTGTGTCAGTGGCACAATCATGGTTCACAAAAGGAAATCCTCTTGAGAAATCCCAACAGGAAATGACGATATATTCAGAAGCCAGTATATATAGTTGGGGAGCCCACTTGCAGCCAGGCTTTGGTATGGTCATTGGGAAATAGGAACCAGGGAAACAGCCTCTTCACATTAACATTCCAGAAAAGAATGCTATCATAAACATTTCTGCAGGAGGTCAGTCCTGATTATGTCAGTCAACTCTGTAGTGATGACTTACCTCCTCAAATGGGTACCAGATCACCTGACCTGTGGTTAAGCAAGTTTCATTGGTGGTTTTACAAACTTAAGATTGGTGTGCAGATCAGACACATTCCCAGCAAACTCAGTGTTGTGGCCCTTGTTCTGTCCAGACAGGGTCAGATTAGTTATATGGAAAGGCCCCTTCATTCATCACCACCATCCACTCGACCTCCACCCCCAAGTGTTATTAATGAAATTAATACAGAAGGTATGGTGTCAGATTTGCAAGAGAATTTTGAAAGCCAATCTCTGATGGGACAAGTCCTGGATCAGTGATCTAGTCAAACTCGTGATCTAGAAAGATACCTTGAAAGATGGCCAAACCGAATCTACTCAAACAACCAAGGCTGCAGGTATTTCACCCATTCACACTTGGCTCTTGTCAACACAGCCTTGCGAGAGAAAAAATTCAGACCTTCAAATATAGATAGAATCTCAAGAGCCAGAAGGCTGTCCACTCTGAAGGCTGATGAGGGAAAGTGATATGTTTTCAGGGACTAATGAAGAGTCACTAACATAGTCTCTTGGAGTGCCTTGATCCTTTAACTGGCTGACTTTTTCCTCTGACTTACGAGGAGAAAAGTTGGCACCAATTACCATCAAAAGCTACTGCTCCATAATATCTGACACTTTCAGGCACCATGGCAGAGGAGATATCTGTCATGATTAAGATCTGTCAAACCTACCAGTGAATTTTTATTTGAGTAGGCCAAATCCTCTGACCATTTCCAAACTCCTAACATGGCTCAACTCAGTAAAGTTCAAGCCATTAGTCTGGACCTCACTGAAGCTGTTATTGTACAAAACCTTTTAGCTGATAGCTTTAGGTTCAGCTTGCAAGGTGAGGTGAGTTACATGCCCTTTCAGTCAACCCAGACTATCTCCAGTTCTGATTGGATGGTTTGGTGATCCTCATTACACAACTGGGCTTTATGTCCAGGAACTGGTTGCTGTCAGTGGAAATTCAGAGAGATGTCATATGCTCCTATTCGTATATAGATAAGCCAAGAACAGTGGCCATGCAAGATGCTGTCCACACACTCAAACACTACTTGAAGCGTACAGAGACAGCCATAACAACTGCTTACCTTTCTTTCTCTCCATGATGGCAAAACAGCATGATATCACCTCTCAAGTCCAGTCTTTGTGGCTTTAATGGTTTATATGTTCAGTGTACTCTAATGTTTCAAAAGACCAGAATCACCACATGAGGATTTCAGCTAATGAAATTATAGTGATCTCTGCGGGCCTCATGTTCAAATGCAACATTTCTGTCCAAGATATCATAGAAGCTGTTGGCTGGTATATTGAGTCTACCTTCTTGAGTTTTTAGCTTCACAGATAGAAACTCTTAATCTGGCGGATCTTGTTTCTATTGCCCAGATGACTACCAGACGTATTTAAACCAGCATAGCCTCTTAGCTTTGTTGGATTCACTAGTAAATTTTGATGGTAAGAAGATCTCAGTAATCATCTTAGCCTGATATAGTGGTCATGACAACCATAGGCTGTGTTGCCACAAGCAGTAAAACAAGTTATCATTTACATAATCTAATTTTTTTTTTCCCAGAAGGATACCCAAGGTACATCAGCATTCCCTCCACATATCACCTATTCTAATGTTAATGTGATTATGGAATGTATTCAAAGGAGAAAGCAAATTTTTATTGTAAATTTTTTCTCCAAGAATACTTAACTGATCACATTACATGAAGACCCTCCCAGCCATCTGCTGTGCAAGTATCCTTGATGGTAGTATGTTGGGCTTAAAAACTGGTGAAACCTAGTGGTGGCAAGGAGAGGTAATGGGCAAGAGTTATTGTCCTTTGTTTATATTATGGGGCGCTCACCAGTTATTATGTACTTTTGAGAGAGTGACGTATGTAAGGTGAAGTTGTTTGAATTTAAAAAATGCACAGTGGAGAGAATGTTGGCATACCTCTATGCTACTTCGATGTAATGTGGCTGACATTTCTTTGGATATTGTACTTTTGGAAATTGTAAATGATCTTAGCACACTGCCAACTAAAATGACTGCTCCCTTGAGCTCCAAAAATCAGCCTGAATTTGTCTAAAGTACACTATCCTTAGCAGCTATTAAAATAGGGAAAATGAATTTTGCCAGATTAGACAATAGCAGCTTCTGAAAGTGCAGTGAATGAATTACCAAATATATAAAATGTAAAAAAAGTTATCGGCTCTTTTTTTTACAATTTACCTCTGAAGTTCAGGAAGAGAAATTGACCAAGTGGAGCTAGCACTTTTTTGAAAGGTGCACATCTGGAGTAAGGCCAAGCTGTATTCTCTATAACCCATATTACACCCATCAATCATACACCAAAATAAAGGGAATTAAAGGTTCTTTGAACAATACCTAAGATATACAAGGTTTTTTTTAAATAGCCAGTATAACTAGTGAGGAAACCTGGGGGAATTCCTTTTCTTTAAAATTCTAACCCTATGCAAAATACGAAACTGTAGAGCACCACCTATATAGACAGAAAAGACAAACTTTTGTGTGTGTGTGTGTGTTTGATTTAGATTTTTAACGTAGCTTTAACAATTTTAGTCATATTGCTATGAGGTCTGCAGTGTGGTAGTTTCTAGTGATGTCTAGTACTGGGGCATCATGTAGGATTATGTCCCACCCAGTCACATTATCCTGACACCAGGCCAACCTGTCCTAACGCTAACATCTTAATCCTGAGTTCCAAGTGAGGCATCTGCTAATACCATTTTTATAAGTCTTTGGTGTGACTGGTTTTGGTTCAAATCCATGACCTGCATCTGAGCAGGATGCTCTAACCAGTTTGGCCACAGTAGCGGTCCAAATTTTTGTTTTATAGTAGGGCTGGATTGTGAAGTTAGCAGGCTTATATTTCTAATTTTAACATAATTGGGTAAATATTCTCAGGGAAACATAATTTACTATAAAAGTTGCATTAAATACATAATGCTTATAAATGGGAATTGCTTAAATACTTGTATTAAAATTTGTATGACTTTTTAAAATTAGTTCTCTGCTGGGAAATAAAGGGAAGGGAAAATTTAAACATTTAATATTTGGTTGTATGTTTTTGGATGGATATAGTTATTTGCTTGTAATCATGGAAAGGAACATAATTATCAGTATCTTACAATTTATGTTCATCCATTTGATCTTTAATTAAACTCTATTTCCCAACACTTTCAAGTCATTAATTAGTGGATTGCCTTGTCTCTTGCCACGATTGTTTTTTGGAATAATGAAGAGCGATTGTCATAAATGTTGAAACATATAGGAATAATGAAGGATTGTTTAGAGAATATAATTTTCCAGAGACTAGTTATTATTTATTCAGGGTAAAATGTCCTTCAAGTAGACACAGTATCTTGTTGATAAATCTTATTATGAGCTGGACCAATACATATTTATAGACCCCTCAGGTGGCCTAGTGGTTAGAGTGTCCACCTATGATACAGGAGGTCACGGGTTCGAACCCCGGCCAAGTCATACCAAAAACTTAAAGAAATGGTACTAACAGCTGCCTCGCTAGGCGCTCAGCATTAAGAGGTTAGTGTTAGGACTGGTCGTCTTGATGTCAGAATAATGTAACAGTGGTACATCATGCAACATGTTTGCGGCATGATCCCCCAGTGCTAGAAATCACTATAAACTGCTACACTGCAGACATTATAGTGGAATGACTGCTACATTAAAAATCCAAATCACACACACACACACACATTTATAAGTGGTCTTGCATCTGATTGGTCAGGTTCTTTCCTACTCTAGAATATGTATTTTTAACAGGATTTTAGTTGGAATTGATGGTGAGATTCACACATATTAAGGACATAATCATGTATTTGGTTAATTGAATTGGTCAACACAATAGTAACTACATTTTTTAAAATTTGATTTTGATTAAAGTTGCTATTCTTTTATTATCAAGATGTTGAATGAGTTTGATTATAAGCAAAATCTAGACACATTTATGAGGCAATCTTGTATCTGATTTGTTGAATATGTTACCACACTGGAGACTGAATTTCATTGATATTGTAATTAAATAAACCTGTATCATGGTCTTAAATTCAATAATAAGTGAGAAATGCAAATATTAATGAGATGATCTTACATCTGGTTGACTGAATATATTACCATCTAGATCTAGAGACTATTTCTCATCCAGTTTTGATAAAATATGGCATTAGACTGCTCCGGTGGTCTAGTGGTTAGAATGTCTGCCTTGGATGCGGGAGGTCGCGGGTCCGAACCCCAGCTGAGTCATACCAAAGACTTATAAAAATGGTACTTACAGCTGCCTTGCTAGGCACTCAGCATTAAGAAGTTAGAGTTAGGACTGGTCGACCTGGTGTCAGAATAATGTGACTGGGTGGGACATCATGCTACGTGTTTGCGGCATGATGCCCCGGTGCTAGACATCACTATAAACTGTCACACTGCAGACATCGTAGTGATATGACTGAAATTTTTTTAAAGCTGTGTTAAAAATCCAAAAGACACACAAAACATGGCATTAGGTTTATATCATCAATATCTTTAATGAATTCTATTTTGATCAAGGGACTATGAATATTAATTATGCTTTTTTCTTTGGAAAGAATTAATCCATGAAATTGGTAAAATTTACATGAAACTTGGGAGATAGGTTACACTAGATTGTGTTTTTACAATATTTCATAGGCCAGCTTAGTGAAATGGTCAACAGTTAAGCTAAGTGAGTCATATTAGTCCAACTTGGACCTCATGTTTTTTGGAGATATATTTAACAAAGCCATTTTATAACAGTCCATATTTGAGACTCTGTTCAATTAATTCATTATGCATATCATACATAGTCGTCTCCTAATTCAAAGGTACAAGATATTTGATGGTGGGAGTAAATTACCTTGTAAACGTTTCCACTAAAACCTATTTATCTATCACAATGAGGTATTTGGTTGGACAGAATTTTAGGTTTACTTTGTTACGGTCATTTGAGCATTTGAGATAGCCTGTTGTTATTTCTTGACATGGTTGTTATTTTGACCTGTTAGTGCACTCCACATTAATGACAAGTCCCAATGAATTTCTATCAAACTTGGCATTTAAATATGTATTTTACCAGTATCCTGCCTCCATTATCTTTGAGTCAAATTCAGATGGCACATATTCATCTGTGTGTAATACAGTAAGCTGGAGAACTCAGTAGCTCAATAACTTCAACAAATACACCTGGACCCTAACCATTCCAGTGGCCTAGTGGTTAGAGCATCCATATTAAATGCAGGAGGTCGCAGGTTCAAACCCCAGTCGAGTCATACCAAGGACTTATAAAAATAGTACTAACAGCTGCCTCGCTTGGTGCTCAGCATTAAGAGTTTAGTGATAGGACTGGTCAGCCTGGTGTTAGGATAATGTAACTGGGTGGGACATCATGCTACATGTCTGCAGCATGATGCCGCAGTTCTAGACATCACTATAAACTGCCACACTGCAAACATCGTTGCAATATGACTGAACAATTGTTAAAGCTGTGTTAAAAATCCAAATCACACACACACTCCCTAATTGATGCCCATTTAAACCTCTGCCACATCTCTTATGAGTTTGACAGTAACCATTGAACACAGTAATTGGAACTGAAACAAACAAGATCTTTATTTGTTTCACACTTTTTTGGGATGTAAAAATAATCATGCTTTTCTGATGTGTTTCTACATGATGTATCCCCAAAAAGAATTAATACATACCTTGATAGCATTTTGTTCTTTGGTGGTAAAAATAAACTGAATTTCAGAAGTATTAATAACTTTCTTTCTTTTCACAGGTATCCATCTCAAGTATTTGTTGGTGATACTTTCTGTTATTTTTCTGGGATGACCTTTGCAGTGGTAGCCATACTGGGACACTTTAGCAAAACAATGCTTCTTTTCTTCATACCTCAGGTCATCAACTTTGTATATTCAACACCGCAACTTTTCCACTTAATTCCCTGTCCAAGGCATCGATTACCAAGGTAGAAAATCTTGAAAACATCACATATTTCAAGAACATTGTATAAATTGTTCTCTTTAAGAGTTTTCTCCCTTTCCACACTGCTGGCAATATTTGGGTTGGTAGATATGGAAAGGCTATTTCAAACATTTTTCTTGCAAATGTGACAAAAATATTCTAATTTGGCATGGTTGTGACATTCAGAAATGTGAACTGGACATTTTGCAAAAACTAAGGAGGGACATGTCAATTTAATATCAAGTATTAAGCTGAAAATCTTTTTTCTTCATAATGATAATCAAAGTTGACTTAAGTTATGGTACAGTCCTACCCATTTATGTCGACATCCTCAGGCCCGAGGAAATATTGTCGACATAGGCAGATGTCGAGATAAGTGTTTGGAGGGAGGGTTCTGAAAAAAAGATACAAGTTAAATTCGTCAGTAAGGGGTGACCTGTCGTCAATGAGTAGCATTTACACTTTGAGAAAACAAACAATGCAAATTTTGATTACATGAAGACAAAACCAGTGTCAAATACACTTGTATATTGATAAATTACATTTTGGTTACCTCTGTGTAATAAAATCCACAATAAAATATTGCATCGGTCACATCCTGATAGGAAAAACATTCACTATGATATTCAATGTCGGCATAAGCACATGGTTGCATAGTTGTTATTTACACGCTTTGAGTACATGTACTTAAATTGGCCTAGATTTTGGTCAGTCTGTTCCCATCTTACTGAGGCTACCAAGGGGATGGGGCAATTCACAGTGAAATGAAAACCTGTCAACAAGTTGGTTTAAACAGTACTTGTATTAAGTTACAGAAGTCATCGTGAAAAGTACATAAAAGCGAACAAGAGATATGCGGCTGATATGATTAATGAAGGCATAATATTGTATACATTGACACATGCTAATGAGGTATTAAAAGAAAATGATTCTTGCAATACAATATTGTAACAATGTCAGCTCAATACATTTAAAATTGTTCACAGACATCTTTGCGAGATGCCCCACCCTCAACTTCCTTAACAGCCAGATATTTAGTTTCCAGAGACTGTAAATTTAATCTGCATTTACACTGCCATTGGTAGCCATCGTAAATATAAATAAAGTTAAAAAGGAAACTTTCACAGCACAATAAACTTGTTTTAATCACCGATCACTTTGGAAAATGCAAGAATCAGATCAGATTTCATTGCTTTTATTTAAGTCACCGTGAGAGGCCAACTTTATAGGACCAAGCAAAAGCCTGTTTTTTTATCCGACCGCGACATTAAAGCCTGGCGGCAAGATCAACTAATTGTTGAATAAAGTACAGGTCGGAACTGGCCGCTTGCTGCCATAAATGATTAGGCGAGAAAATTAAAGCCTGGTGGCAGGATCAACTAATTGTTGAACAAAGTATGGGTCGGAACTGGCAGCTTGTCAACATAAATGATTAGAAAACAAAGGATTTGTTCAAGCTGGGACCAAGGGCTTCTGTCAACATGTACGTTTATTTTTTATCTCGACGTCGACATAAGCATGACAATTTTGGTAGTAATAGTAGACCAAGGGACCAGGACTTTGCTTTTTTGTTGAAATAGGCGGCTTGTCGACATAAGTGATGTCGATATAAATGGGTAGGACTGTGTATGAAAGGGAAGTCACTGATCCCCAATGTCCTGTTGAAGAGCTATCCATATTTGAAACTATGTATTATATGATATAATCAAAACTCTTTAATAAATGCAGGCCACCAGTGAAATTTACATAAAGTAGAATTGTTTAAAGAGATAGCCATAAGTTAGAAAGTTACCCATTAATCAGTCACTTTTTGTCATGAAATTCTGTCGTGAGATGCAAATTTAAACTTTTTTTTATACATTCAGTTCTTTTCCTAAATGACCATGGGTTTATAGTGAAATAAGCTTGCTCAAGACTTCCCACTGGAAAATAATGATACTTGATAGACTCAGAAAGATTGTGAAAATTGAAGTTGCCCCTTACCCCCAATTGAAAAAATATGCATGTGCATATTCATCACAGATACTTTGTCTCCATATCTTGGCTTCATTGCTACATGTTGCACATACCTTGAGGTGGCTTCAAGACAAATGCGCAGGTAAATATAGTGTGAATTTTCTGTATGGACCCTAATACATGAAGGACCGATTGCTTTTATAAAACTTCTAAACTTGAGTACGTATTCAACTCAAACTTTTGTACCTGTGTAAAAAAAATTTTTTTGAAGTCAAATTTAAGGTCAGTATCAAAGTTAAGTTCAAAATAACCATTTCATTTCAGCACAGAATTAAAGTAATTAATCTTTTATAGTGAACATATGTTAGTGTGTTGAAGTTGAATGTGTTTATTACAAGCATCTTCCTATCAGCAATAGTTATTTAAATGTTAATTGATTTTGTCATCAGAAAAACGAATGTCGACATGTAAAATATGGGACATACTGGGATATTCTACCATGCCAGTGTAAATGACAACTGTCTCTTAAGGGGGGTTGTTGTTGTTGCTATAGGGTTTAACGCCATTTTTCAGCACAAGATAGGCTATACATGGTGGCCAGTATTAATGGTGGAGGAAGAACCCGGGATAACCCGGAAAGAACCACTGACCCACGAGAAGCTACCAGAAAGCTTTCTCACATAACCACATTGGCTGAGCCCAAGACTCGAACCCACGCAGACAGAGGTGAGATGGCAGTGATCCGTAACGGTGAGCGCTTTAGACCACTCGGCCACTCGGGGCCCCGTCTCTTAAGGGTAACTTTCTTCAGCTTATGTGAAATGAATGTTCCTTTTGATCCAAGAATGGTATTGGTTGTCTGTCTTGTTATTTGGATAAATGATTATATTTTAATAATTTTTTGGAGACTACACAAAAGAATGCCAAGGAACATGGAAGTTATTATTGTGAATATCAAAAATTTTGTGTATCATACCTGTGAAGAATAATGCCTACATTCATTTCCACACATTTTTGAACAAACAGACCTAAACCCTATTGCAGTAATTATGTAAGTTATTGCTGTCATGTAACATAAATGCAGAGATGAGAATTAAAGGAGTTGCTGACATCCTGATGCACGTGTACAAGCAAACGTGCTTAATTTCACGACTTCAAGTTGGGCTGCAGTTTTTTTTCAGTGTTCTTAAGGACTGTTATTAATTACATGCCTTGACAAGTACAGATTAGGTGCTAAAAGAAAGCCAATGATGGCAAACCAGGATTTACAAAACAACGTTTTTATCTTATCCATATATAAACATTTCTGTTGAAATTGAGTTATACTCACTCATTTGTCACAATGACCACTGATACAGTGGTCAGCAAGTGGGAAGAACTTGAATTGCTTGATTCTAAGGAGTGCTCTATTTTGTTGATTAGGTTCTGACACTATAAATCTGTATGTAACTTGCTGTGCCATAGTGTTATTAAAAGGCCCTAGCAGTATATGGTCGGGTGAGGCTGCTGTCTCCTTTAAGGGAAAAGAGCATCATACAACTGTTTGTGCCAGGCTCATGCAGCCCTCAGTTTATGTGTAACAGCATAGGCTATTGTACAGTTAGATGAATGGGAGGACAGTGGAGATGTTTGCTCAAATAAACTTGAAGACATCTTCCCTTAAGCCAGTTCGTGCAAAATAAATTATCTTCACACAGGACAAAATATCACTCAGAATGGACATCATTAAAATGTGGTAAGGAAATTTAGCTCATGCAAAGAGATCATAATTTAATTTTTATGTTGCAAACCTTTGATAAACACGTTATATATGTCTCACATTTTGCATACTGTGTGTATTGTAACAAGCAGGCATATGATGCTTTACCATCACATAGAGGGGGTAGGTTCTTTGAATATCAGCTGGGTCCAAATTTCTTTGTAACATTAAATATGTATTATTGCGTACACACAAACTTTATGAAAACTTGGTACCCCATGGATAATAACGAATTCACAGTACATTATTGGCCTCACACATTGCACCAGATAATCCTATATTGCACTATCCTAACCTTGAAAAATTAACCACAGGAGCTTGGCTTCAGTAATCGTTTGGCTCCATTAAATCTTCTGTGACATTTTCTTCATCCCCATATTATTTAATGGTGAAAGATGAGAATGGACAGTCACCATCTTTGTGTACATTAGAATCAAACTGAAAACTTTCAACTGCAAGAAAGCTTCACTGATATTTCTCTCAAATGGATCCAATTGGTACAGTTCAGTTTAATAATTGATTATGTACATTAGACAGTTTTTTTAAATTTACATATGTGTCATTTCTGGAAAAACGGGAATTGAAATTAAGTGCCAAGTTAGAAGTGATTGGCATCCCTTGCTGCCTTAAGTCGAGAGCATACACAGTTATTTTTGTCATATTAAGCTTCCAAGGATGAGATTAGGCAAACTGTAATGCTAAATTCATCTTAAAAGAGTCATTTTCAGGGCATTTATTTGTTGTTGTTGTTGTTGTTGTTGTGGGGCTTAACGCCATTTTTCAGCACACGATAGGCTATACATGGCCGCCAGTATTAATGGTGGAGGAAGAAACCAGGAAATCCCCGGAAAGAACCACTGACCCACGAGAAGCTACTGACAAGCTTTCTCACATATCCACATTCGCCGAATCCTAGACTTGAACCCACGCAGACAGAGGTGAGATGGCAGTGATCCGTAATGGAAAGCGCTTTAGACCACTCGGCCACTCGGGGCCCCGGCATTTATTTGTCTTCCTATAAAACTTCAGTTAATTATTTTTTGTATTGATGATCATTTTTATACTCCTGCCATAAGGCTGAATGTATTATGTTATTGTCTGTCCATCCCATATGGTACCAATTTGGTTTCCATACAATAACTTGAGTTTTCCATTATCGACAGTTACCAAGCTTTGTGGCTGGCTTGAACTTGTTGTGATCATTGTGACTGAAAATAAGAAAAATGATTTCTACAACTCGGGTTCTTCATCTACAGTTACTAAACTATGTGGAAGGTTTGCACTTGGGGTACGCACAACCCTGTTGATTTTGGGGTCACTTGGTGAAAGGTTAAGGTCACTGACTAGAAGAAGAACAGTAATTTTTGAAAATTAACTCTAGTTCTTCATCATCTGTGGTTTCCAAACTTTGTGGATAACTTGTACTTAAGAAAGAACCCTATTGATTTTGGGGTCCAAAGTTCAAGGTCACAGTCCTCAGAATAAAATTTGGTTTATGCACAATAACATTGGTTCTTCATCACATACCTGGACCAAACATGCACATTGCTTGCACTTTGGGTAAGGTAAAAGTATATCAATTTAGAGGTCAGAAGGTCGGATGTCAAGGTAGATGGGACTGAACATAGAAGAACACTTCCCACAGTATGACATTAGTTATTCATGACAAGCCTGGACAAAACACTGTGCTTTGCTTACACTCGGGGTCCTGTAGAAGCTTACTGATTTTGGTGTCTAAAGGTCAGTGATTGAAAACAAAAAAGTGGTCTCTGCACAAAAGTTTAATTATGAGCATAGATGATTATTGAACACAGGGTGAGCATATAATGTGTCATTCACAGTACTCTTATTAACATTTGTACAGTGATGCATCTTAATCATTAGGATATTGCAGTAATATTTCCTTTTCTACACTAGTTTAGTCATTAGCTCAGACTCACAAGAAGTGGGTAGGTTAAAATCTGTCCCAGTAAGCATAGGTTAATTCGTATGGCATATCATTTTGCCTTTGCATTCAGTCTCTATATACTCCATATACACATCTGTTGGTGAAAGTATTCATGGTTAGAATCAGCATCTTGTTTTCTTGTTTGCATAGCATTTCTAAAATGACTAATTTCTCACAATTTTCTTCATATTTCAGATATGATCCGGGTATAGATAAAATTGGAATGAGTTTCACCAAATTCAAATACAAAGACCTCCATATTTTGGCGAAGTTTTTTATTCAAGTATGTAGAAAACTTGGTTTACTTGAGGTTAGAGAAAATGTTGGAGAAGATAAAGAGTACATGGAGTGTAATAACCTGACCTTTATCAACCTCCTGCTAAAATTTCTGGGACCACTCCATGAAAAGACAACAGTCATTATTCTTTTAGCAATACAGGTAGGCAGTTCAAAATGTACATTGTGTGTAAGTCTCTTTGAATGCAAGCACGTTTTGTTGTGTCTTTGAGGCACATAAATCAATTTTTTTATAGTATTTTAGTCATTGTCCACACTCTTATCACTGGCTTAGGTGTTGACATAATGTTTTAGCATATCTGTATCACTTAGAAAGGTATATTTATGAAATTGTTGTAGAACTATTCACTACCATCATAGTGACCTGCTTTCCACACTGATATGGTAAACATTTTTATATGTTCACTGTAAGATCAAACATATTATGTTAGAATGTTTTTTATCCATTCATGTTTTCTGATAAAATCTGGATCCGGAATGTACATTATCATTCTCCACCATGTTCAGTTACCAAACCTTGTGGTTGACTTGAACACATGGTCAGGAAGAACTATCCTGGTATTTCAATTTAGTGCTCAAAGTTCAAGGTCATGGTGACTGGATGAAGGA
Source organism: Megalonaias nervosa (assembly GCA_016617855.1). Lineage (NCBI taxonomy): Eukaryota > Metazoa > Mollusca > Bivalvia > Unionida > Unionidae > Megalonaias > Megalonaias nervosa. The sequence continues at coordinate 47,388 of JAECUM010043760.1, forward strand.
CATACATATTTCTCCCAATAACATGAGCTCTTTACCATCTACAGTTTCCACATTGTGGATATTTTACAGTGGGTAAAATAACAGGTCAAAGGTCAAGGCCACTGTAAGAAGAAAAACGGTTTCCACACAATAACTGGAGTTCATCATTTTTTGTTGTCAGACATTATTGGTGGCTTGCATTTGGTGTATGGAAGAACCCCTATTCATTTTTTTTAAAGTCAGGAAGGTCGCTGTGACCGAAATAGTAAATATTTGGTTTCCTACAGCAGCATTGGTTTTACATGAAATACCCCAACCAAACATTGTGGATGGCTTGTACTTGGTGTAAAAAAGAAGGCTGTCAGTTTGGAAATGCAAAGGTCAAGATCACTGTCCGACAGAAGAAAAATGGTTTCTGTACAACAACAGTAGTTCTGCATAACAGACTCAACCCAAACTTTGTGCATAGCTTGCACTTAGTGTAAGGAAGAAGCCTTCCAGTTTTTGAGTTGAAGGGACATATATCAAAGTCAGTATGACAGAAAGAAGTAAAATGGTTTCTGCACAAATTATCTGAATAGAGGATTATTAAACATGGGATGGATGTATATATATGTGCTGTTCACAGTACTGTTGTTAAATTTAGCTTCATTAATCTGATACCATTTATTGCCTTGAAGATTTGTACAAATGATGCTAGTCTTTGATCAAATCTGGCTGTCAATACTAAGTAGTTTCTTTAAAAGAAACATACAACTTTAAATGATTTCTCAAAATCTACAAAGCAAATTTAACAGAAATCATCCTGGTATAAAGACATGTCAGCTGTATTCAAATGATGCTGATCCATGATCAAATATGGCTTTTGATGCTAAAAATAAATAATAAATGAAGCATGCATATACTGGGCCAGATTTTGTGGCTATTATTTGTTCCCATCATCCTTTGCTTTCAATCAGAAATTGTCATCCAAGGTCAGGAAAGAGGAAAAGTTTAATATAAGCAGTTTTGCCTCTTGCTCAATCCATAACAGATACATCTGCAATTAGATTAATATATTTCATGGTAATACATCGGTATTAAAAAAATATTTTCTAAACAAATACAGTAATGGTCATTAGTTGGTTTATGTAGTTCAACTTCAAAATTGGTTATTTTGCTTAGAGATACACATTCCATAAAAACTTAAAATCACAAGTAATGCTGTACAGCCTGACCAGAGCTTTTATTTTGTTAGATTCGAAATGGTCAAATTATGGTGTGTAGTGCATCTTTGCACCCAGTTGACAAGTTGAATGTGACATTTTGTATAGTATTTCGGGGAAATTTTTCCACTTAATCATTAAAAATAATCATTAATTCTTTCCTCTCTTTCAGGGATATTGCAGTTTAGTGGCATTTTTAATCAGATATCAAGTGGCAAGATTATTCTACGATTGAAGATTAGTGAAGCAAGAGTGACAGTTCTTGACTTACACCAGGCTTGTAGTGAAATTCACTTTGTTAAAAGTATTACTTTAGATTTCCCATGGATGCATTTAAAGAAAAATTACAAACAATTAATAATAAAAATAATTCCTTGTACTTAGTATGTAAACATGATTGTCAAATGGTAAGTAATTACATACTGGTAATTGAAAGTAATGCAGAGATGCCCATCATCTGAATTTGGCATGAATGTCCTGAGTTGCTGATCCTGTTCACAAATCAGGCTGCCATATATAAAAATCATGATTTTTTGTATTAAAAAAAATGAATCAATAGAAAAATTTGGTGGAAGTTGAAGCCATATGCAAGTATTTTTGATCCTTTCAAGTCTTTTCTGGTAATTTGTTATATATCATCAGTTTCCAGCATACAGCTGGGGTCTTTTCGGTCCTTTCCTGTCTTTATGGTAATTTGTAACGTATCATCAGTTTCCAGCATACAACTAGAGACTTTTTGGTCCTTTCCTGTCTTTATGGTAATTTGTGACATAAGACCAGCTTCCAGCATATAACATGCTATTATTAGTCAGAGCAGTTTAATTCCTTCCCGGTCTTTCCAGTAATTCATATCAAATGATCAGTTTCACACCATTATTCGGAACACTTCATTTCGATTGATTGTGTTTTCTTCATGATGTACTGTGTTGTTTGGTTTTTGTTTAATTTTCTTCAAATTTGATTTCTGCAACAGTTGTGATTACATGTGAACTATAATCGGCAGTGTTTCTATAAACCTTTTGTGTGTGTCTTGACTTTAAAATGTCAGACAGTGATTTTAAGCCCATCCTGAAGGCTATATGGAATTAAATTTAATTAAATTCATCATTTTAAAGAAAAAAACATGTCCTTCATGTTTTAAAAATATAAACATCCATCCATTAATTGAGCTGAGAATGGACCCATGTGATGAGATAAACGAAGATCCAACCTTTGATTCATGGAAATGATTTTGGAAAAGGATCTTTTGGCAAAGCTGAAAATACCCAAAAGCAGTTTGGAGGACAATTACAAGAATACACAGAGCTCTATACTGTAAATAGTGTTATATAACTGCACAGACATGTTTTATAATGTTTTTAAATGATTTTATCATTCTTCAGGCTTGCACATGGAATTTTTATTTTCTGTTGTAAGTATCATGAATTTTTCCACAGAATCACAAATTTTTACCCTTTTAAAAATCACAAATGTTTACCCTTTGTCCTTAATTTCCCTGGTTTGCAATGGGCATCTCTGGTAATGGTAAGAAAAGGAGAATTAAGTAACTGCAAGTAAAATACAAGTAAATATTCTACTTAGTAATTATTGTTCTGCTGCATTGTAACATTGAACAATTGTAAGATGGAGAGTTCTTTTCAAGGAAGGACAAATGGTACAAGAAATTACATGCGTGCATTGCATGTGGGAAGAAAGGATTTTGATATGAATATAACTAACCAATAGCATGCATTAAATCAGACAGAAGTTCAAGGTTCTAGATTTGAACTACACTTAAGAGTGTATGACTTGAAAATGTATAACTTTGCACATATATGAAATCCAGTCACATTAAATTTGTGTAATTATGAAATGGTGCAGTAGACTTGCTAATTATTTAGATCATTATATATGATTTTTGTTGAGCCTTGTTGGTCTGTGTTTTACAGTAGTAAATTTTATCTCATTCTGCAGAAATAAGTTGTATATCGGCTGTGATGTATGAACAAGTACCATCTGTACTTGCTTATAAGTCAAGTTTTTAATGAAAATTGATTCATGCAGTATCAGGTGCATCTTATAACAAAAAAGAACTTGAATAAATCAGGAGGTAATATTGAAAGTTATGGATGTTTGCATTCAGAAATGCATTTATGCTTTGCACCGTTTATCAGGTTCATGATGGTATTCATTACACAATACTTGTATCAAGTGAAGTGTCTGTCACTGTTGTTTACTGTTGGTGTTTTCCAGCAAGTATATTGCTTCCATTTTCATGCAAGTCCAAACAACCCGTATTTGTCTTATATTTTGTTTTGCTGTATAAACACTGCTTGTGTTTGATACAATACAAGTTTTTATTTGATTATATTTTCCTTTTACATAAGCCAGCTCTAATTCCCAAGTGATATTCACAAGTTATCTGCCAGTGCGTGTGGGCCGTTAATCCCTTGGCTTGTAAAGACAGCACTGATTTTGATTTCTTTTTGATTGAGCTACAAATTTGATATTTATTGAGTGCCAAGTAGAGTCCTACAACTCCCTGTGCACTTTTTACCTTAATCCCTTAGCCTCTGTTTTCCCATGTGACAACTCTTTGACTGAGCCATGCATTTGATACCTGTTCAGTGCCTAATAACAGAGGTCGTTAATTATTTGAATTTTTTCCTGTGATCTTGCCACACTATGGACAGCTATTTGGTAGCATCCATTAATAGTTTTCACAGACTGTATGATCAAAGTGACAGTTACAGAGCCCAAGTTCAGTCTTAACCCATCTGCATATGACAGTAAAGATAAGGAATTGGAGTCAGATGATATTTATGATGA
>JAECUM010043761.1:0-25381 GCA_016617855.1 Megalonaias nervosa
GTCTACCAAGTCGCCGATAGTACCTGGCCTTATAGCGCCACACACAAATTGTTTACTAACATGCGATAGTGAGGTGCCAAAACTTAAGTGGTACATCAAGTTAGATACTGGCTTGGAAACTAATCTGTCAATTAATAATATATTTCACAACATCTCCCTCCTTCCCTCTCTGTTTCTCTCGCTCTTTGCACTGAGATTGATGAAGCATTTTCCATTCCGTCTAACTAGACCGGTGGGGTGGGTGGGAAGCAAATAAATAAGAACTTTTAATTATTAGGTCAAGCATATATCAAACTATCGTGATCGACATAGAAATGGCAATGCTATTCCCTGTTGACAACCCATACCCCAAGAAAAAAAAAAAAAAAACAACAAAAAACAACAAGAAACAAGAAAGAACTTCCAACATAAAAAAACCCAAACAAATAGAGAATCATCCCTCGTCCAAAGATATTAGCTCGAGAAACGCTGAATTTAGTAGCTAAATTGAGGCTCGTTGCATGGGTTGCATATTGTTCTTTCGTTTCATTTATTTCTTTCTTTTTTAGATTGAAGGGTTTCATAATGTAGTGGTTGTTTGATGACTGAATATTTACATATAGTAAAGTATACAATTTTTGAACGTACTTAATATGTGTAACACACACACACACACACACACACACACACACACACACACACACACACACACACACACACACACACACAATACGATTAAATTTAACCGATTAATAATCCATTCAAATCCATTGAGGAAACAAAAAACACAGCAAAGAAAATAAAAACATATTGCGCAAGAAAATTATTATGGATATTATATCAGCCATGTCTTCCCTGAAAATATGTAAGTCAGTAAAGATGAGATCGGTTTTAATATTTTGCCACGTATGTTTTTTTGTTTGATGTTTGCCATACTCATACTCTGTTAATTGTTTGCAAGTTTTGTTATCGACATCATATCTTTACTTATGCAAAATTTATTATTATCGTCTAATACCACTTTGAAGTTAGGTATATGTTTTGTTATACGATCTCATTTGTATCATTATGTTTCTTTTTGTTTGTAGCTATTATAGGTCAAAGTTTTCTGTATCCCTTGACTTTACCTTAAAACATTCGAAGTGCATGATTTAAACAAGTGCAAGCAAACCAGTAGTGAGACCCCCCCCCCAAATACCGAGTCCTGTTAATCCATGCTGCACGTGCAATATAGTTGCAGTGAGAAAGTCGATAACCTTAAGCTCTCTGGCGTGGATTGCACCGTAGCCAGGGTACTTATAGACTCGAGGCAGACAGTAACGTCACAACACAACACAATTTTTGTCAGGAAGCTGTCCACTTTACGCGAGCAGTCTTCAGATGTGGAGCTGTCTGGATGTTGTTGTTGTTGTTGTTGTTGTTGTTGTTGTAGGGTTTAATATATTTTTCAGCACACGATAGGCTATACATGGCTATACATGGCGGCCAGTATTAATGGTAGAGGGAGAACCCGGGAAAATCCCGGAAAGAACCACCGACCGACGAGAAGCTACTGGCAAGCTTTCTCTCATACCACATTGGCCGAATCCGAGACTTGAACCCACGCAGACAGAGGTGAGATGGCAGTGATCCGTAACGGAGAGCTCTTTAGGGCACTCGGCCACTCGGCCCGTCTGGATGTGACTATGTGTCTGGATATGGAGCTGTGAATTTGGAGATGTGACTATGGGTCTGGATAAGGAAATGTGAATTTGGAGATGTGATTATGTGTGTGCTTTTGGAGGTGTGAATTCGGATATGTGACTATGAGTCTGGATTTGGAGGTTTATATTTTTAACATGTGAACTTGAACTTGTGATTTTGTCTATAGAACTAATATTTTTGATGCAGTCACAAAGATTTTTTAATTACCTGTGTGTCGCTGTAGTGGTGGTTTTCTCGTGGTGAGGGACCAAAGCGTTTGGACCAATGGGTCTCCAGCGAACAAGGGGCTCCTGTTGGATCCTTCATCAGACTGCGAGGGGCGGGCCACGCATGGTGGCTCCTTGATCATCCGACAAAGTAGTTTGAAGATTCTTTGTGGTCGTCAACTGGACGCCACGAGTTATGTGTTCAGTTTTTGAAAATATAACTACCACTATCTGAGTGAAAATCCTCAATGTATTCAGTATCACAATGTGAGTCAAGCATATATTTGTACATAACCTACGTGATTGTACAAACTCCCTACTTTTATTCACCCTTGGTGAATAATCATAACTCGTTCATAGTTGTGTGAATTCACGTTTTGATACTCTTGGTGGTAGACTTTTCATTTATTGTGTTTAATTTCTAAAAACATTGATCACCCATGGTGATCGATCCATAAGTCAATCGTGTTTGTTTATAATTTCTTTTCAATAATCCTTGTTAATTAATCATTCAAGTTGCATGTTATAATTCGTTCCAGTTAGGAACAATATCATGTTACTTGTTTCACTTGCTTAACTCTGTGTGCATCATTTTGTAAAACCCATTGTTGGATTTTATGCGTCCGAGTTTGGTGTCAGATTTGATCATTTTTCAATCACATTATAAATAAAAAATATCATTCAGAAAAAATGGTTTTAGTGTCTTCGACTTGGTCTAATGATATTATCAAGTACTGTGCCATTTTCTGCGACGTCGTCTTCTAATGAGAGTGTTCTTATTCTTGTTTATGTAAATTTGTCACCATACTAAGTCTCAGGACCCGTGACATTCTGAACAGTTTCGTCTTTACCCATCGACGGGATTCATTTATTACCAGGCAATTTCCTAGCTGGAGACAGGGTTGTTGTTAATCCACTTGTAACTGACAAGCTTTGTTTTGATCAGGAAGTCGGTCCTATTGATAAAGAAATCCCTGATTTATATCAGCTTGTGCATCTACTAGAGCTATGGCAAAGAGAGCTTTTGCGAATGAGGTTGATCATGAAAAAATTCCTTTAGCTGACACATTATTGGTCAGGCTTTGATAAGGTCACTTTTGCTCCTCGTTTGGATCAAGCAAAAGGTATTAATCACAGTTATCCTCTTTTAACTACTCATTCTCTTTATTCTAATCAGGGTGGCAAACGACACTTTCCGTCGTACAAGTAAAAGATCCTAAGATCTCCTTGTTTCAGAGGTCTATTAACGGAACTGAAGCCACAAAGGTACCCGTTTGTTATTGTGTTAAAAATGGGGTCGTTATTAGAAAACTAAGACCACCTGAGGTACCTCTGCTGGTGACGAGTGGTCGGTTACTATCAAATTGTAGTTTCAACGTCGTATACACAGGAAATTCTTAACTTAGCCCATGAAAACCTTTTGCTGGTCATTTAGGGCTCAATAAGACTCATCACAAGATCTTGAATCACTTTTATTGGCCAAAAAGTAAAAGTGGCTCTTGTAAATACTGTCGACCTTGTTACACTTGTCAAACAGTAAGTAAAAATCCAATCAGAAGATACATAAGACTCATTTGCAATCTGATCCTGCATTTGATGAACCATTTAACAGAATAATGGTAGAATGTGTCGGTCCCTTATGGAAGACTAAGTAAAGGCAACCAATACTTGTCGACCCTAATGTGTGCGTGTGTCACGGAATTGTATATATCTATCGTTTATTTATTATTTGAATTAAATACATGTACTCGGCTTTCGTTTCTGTGTACAGCGTTACCCGAGTGTGGTTTATGTATATCGTATATTATTTCAGAATGGTGAGTTCGGTTCATCCCATGCTGCACGAGCAAAGTGCTTACGATGGGAAAACCGATATACCTTGAGCACACAGACAATCTATGGCTACATGGCCTGTGTATAAGTTATATCATCTTAGAGCTAAACATCACACTACAAAGAGTCTTGTCAGTGAGCAGTCCACTTTTTGACGCGCGGTCTCCAGTTGAAGAGGTATGTGAGTTAAATATTATTTTCCTATTTGTATTATAGGATATAATTGTTTTACTATCAGATTTAGCTTGTATTTTAGGTAATTCCAATTTGTATCGTATAATGCAATGTTATAGTCTGTTTCCTAGTTTACCTGTATGTAACTTAACAGAACGATTATATTCGCAATAATGTTGTATTTATTAGGGAATAGAAGGTGTTACGTTAAGGACTATAAGATTCTTGTCAGACATAGGTTCACTTCTGGACCTGATTATCACTTTGTATAGTAATCCCAATAATATAATTTGTATAAAATAATCAACTCAAGTTTACAGTACATAACGTCATTACGTGCTGTGTTACACATGACAGTTTCATTTGTAGTACACGGATTCCAGTATTATACTTTCAGCTGACTGATTGGTGATTGATTGATTGATGGCCGGTGACTGGTGAATGGTAACTGGTGAATGCTGAGTGTAGCGCTGAAGGGGTGAAGGAGGGACGGAGTGATAATTTTGCTGTATCTCCCTATATGCACCGTATTGTAGGTGTTATTTAGCCGTGGTGCTAATTTGGGTTGTTATACCCAGAGTGCTGCTGTCCGGGGTGACGTTGGCCCGGAAGAAGATAAAGGTCATCACTTGGTGAAGAACCAAGGCTTCTGGACCAACGGGTCTGCAGAGAACAAGAGATTCTACGGATCTTTAGGCAGACCAGTAGAGGCAGACCGTTCGTGGTGGCTCCTCAACCATTTGACAGAGCGTTGGGGCTGAGAAGACCTTTCGGATTTGTATTCGACTCCGCAAGATATATGTCCCAATGTTCCATATCATATTTCACTATTTGAGTGAAAACTCGTCGTATTTCACTATTTGAGTGAAAACTCATCACGTTTCACTATTTGAGTGAAAACTGATCATATTTCACTATTTGAGTGGAAACTCGTCATATTTCATTAAGTGAGTGAAACACATAATATTTCATTAGTTAAGTGAAACATATCATGCATCACTATTTGAGCGAACTATATCATTTATTACTATTTGTGTGGAAATTGTCAATGTTTAAGTGAATCATGTTTTCCATTGTCTGTGAGGAATCACTTTGAATCATTAATCATTGTATCTTTTTACTATTCAAGGCTTTTTCTTGCATATCAGTTCACATTTCATTTAAATCGCAATGCATTATCAGGTTCGTGCATATTTTGTTAAATATCCAACATTTGGATTTTGTTGGCGCACGAATCAAACAGTCTTTTCATTGAACCATTCATAATAAACATTGTTGGTTTTTTTTTACCATCATTAGCGTTCTTCGTTATAGTCCGATCCCAACACGGTTATCTTGTTACAGCGTGTACAGGATTCCCAGAGGCAATTCCTGTGAGGAATATTAAAACTAAAACAATAATAAAAGCTTTAATAAAGTTTTTTGCTCAGTTTGGCTTACCCAAATCTGTCCAATCAAATCAAGGGTCAAATGTTATGTCTGGAAGTTTCCAGTAAGTTATACATGAATTAGTGATCCAGCAATTCAGTTAAAAAATGAAATGAAGGTACGACAGAACTACAATGGAGAGAACTTTTCAGACTGGTGATAGAGTTTTGTCTGCCTCGCTCATTCTTCAAATGTTCTTCAGATTAGGTATTATAGTCCTTATAAAGTTAGAAAGAAAATACGTGAGCTAAATTACAATATTAGTACTCCTTGGATGTAAATATATTAATTGAGTACCGGTATTTTGGATAGAGATATCCAGGTTAATCATGCAATCAATTTAGTTGTATCTGTCCCACAAAGTGAGGATTAAAACTATGGAATGCAATCGTACTGTAGTGACCTTGGTGTAGCCAATCTTCGGAATTAAGAAATTACATCATAACATTCACATCTGCAGCAACAAGAAAATAATGAATTAAAACCTCTATTACTTGAATCTGAGCTCTTGTTTCCACATGTTCTTACAAGAACAAATAGAATCTACCATAACTGTTGAAATTGTAGATTCCACAGATTTGAAACAGCATCTGTGCAGGATGAATCCTCTTAAAACAAGAATGTTTGAAAAAGGAATATTCAGTATTTGCTCGAGAACGATTTCATAGAACCGAGTAAAAGTACCTGGAGGTCGCCATATATTCTTGTACCGAAAACAGGTAATACGTCCCGCATTGCACAGACTATAGAAAGATGAAGAGTGTGACCAAAATAGATTCATTTCCATTGCCAGGAATCGATAATTGCATTGACATAATTGGAAATGCAAAATATGACACTGAATTTGACCTTTTGAAAGGATTCTGGCACTTTCCACTGACGGAAAGGGCAAATGAAATTTCGGCATTCGTGACTCCAGATAGACTTTATCAATATGAAGTAATGCCGTATCGGATGAAAGGTTCGCTTTGTATTTTTCAACATTTAATGAATATGATTACATCTGGTCTAGATAATTGTGATGCTTACATCGATGATGTCATCATCTACAACGACACCTGGAAAGATCACTTAAAAACAACTCGAAAATTCTTTGACAAACTCACTGATCCAAATTTGACAATTAATTTATTCAAAAGGGAATTTTGCCGTGCTTGTATTACATTTCTAGGAGATATAGTGGGATATAGACAAGTTAAACCAGTAGATGCTAAGGTCAAGGCTATTTCTGAATTCCCAGTGCCTATAAGTAAAAAGCAACTGATGCGATTTTTGAGTGTGGCTGGATACTATTGGAAATTTTGTTCCAATTTTTCCATAATTGCTTAACCCCTGACAAATTTATTGAGTAAGAAAACAAATTTGCATTGGTCGGACAAATGTCAGGAGGCTTTAATTCAATTAAAGGCCATACTTAAGAGTGCATCAGTTCTTTCAGCTCCAAACTTCAGTCAATCATTAAAATGTCTGTTGATGGAAGTGATGTTGGGGTTGGAGTAGTATTGATTCAAGAAGACAAAAATGGTGTAGACCATCAAGTGTGCTATTTTTTTCGAAGAAATTAAACAAGTACCAGAAACATTATTCCATGATCTAGAAGGAATGTTTGACTTTAATACTTTGCTTTGCAAAACTTTGAAGTCTATATTAGCTTAGCTCCTTCTCCGATTATTGCGTTTAGTGATCAAATGCCTCGTACTTTCATTGGCAAGCAGGAAAACAAAAATCAGAGATTATTAAGGAGGAATTTGATGTTGCGGGAATACAATATTGACATCGGGCACATCAAGGGAAAAGCCAGTCTAATAGCAGATGCACTTTCATGTGAATATCTATATTATATTTCTTAATGTATACTTTGTATCATTTATAGGATTTCATTTATAAATTGTACATATAATTAATAGTAAAAAGAAATCTTTACTGGATGAATCTTACTTTTTCTTTATGACCGGAGGTGTTAAGTATAATTAATTCGTATTGTTTGTTTGTTAATTTTTTAAAATTATTTTTTATTATTATATGCTACTGATGATGCAACATTGTATGTTGGACTTGCTCTTGTTCAAAAATCAAGTTCATTTTCTACTTGACCCGAATCATTGATATTTTTAATTCTGTAAACAACTAATACATAGCTAAATAGTTTCCCTATGAGTATGGATTAACTATTAGGATTATTATTTTTGCCTGAGTCAAGGACGTTGTATTTACCACATTTTGTATTGTAATTATAACTGAGATTTCATCTAGTAAACTTTAGGAACTGGGTTATTTTCCATTAGGTAATAGATTTTTTTTTTTTTAAAGAAAATGTTAATTGTGAACTGAGGTCAAGTATATGACTATATAATCTTGGTTTTCTAGAATTTTTTTTATCCATTCTTTAGGATCTCAGCAGAATCAGTTGTATTATTGTTGTGTCCAGCAGTTCATATGGACTGGAATTTTATTTATTCAAATTATTTATTCACTGGAGATACAGAATGTTCATAAAAAATAAAGTTCTTGGAAATATAGACTTGAATTTATAGCGAAATTTCAAATAAGTATTATTGTGATCCAACAAAAGAATGTTGTCACATCACCATTACACGGGACATCACAGGCACATCAACACCTTCAGCATTGGATTTAATTTGGATTTCTACTAAAGGTTATTCAGACCTTTAATCATTTTGACTTATGTCAGTAATTCTGGGATTATTTGGGATTTAAGTTTCAATACCATAAGTTCTTATTTTTACATTTTCACTTTTTCTATTACTTATTTTAAGATCATAAAGTAGTAATGTGTGTGTGTGTGTGTGTGTGTGTGTGTGTGTGTGTGTGTGTGCGTGCGTGCGTGCGTGCGTGCGTGTGAGAGAGTTCAATGGTATTACAACGCAATCAATGCAAACGTATGTGCCTGGAATAATATGAACTCTGCAGCAGAACTTGCCATTACGAATACTGTAAATCGCATTTGCTTGCGTTGCATGTTGGTCTAGGTACTCGGCCATGCCTTCAATGTGTTGAGTCTTTTTATCGACGGAATTTGCAATTAGACAAAGATTCCCCTTATATGCTCACCGTTAATTAGTTCAGGTAACTCGCACAAGAGCGTTGGTATGTGAAGAGTGCTGTGCGAAAAGCTGATATGTTTAGTTTTCACGACCAGTTCAACATATTTTGTTACTATGGCTAAATGAAACACAGACGCTTTTAACAGCCACATTAACAGTACAACAACTGGAACGATCCGCGCGCGAGAATAATAACTACAAAATCCAAGGGGCGCAAAATATTCTTACATACTTCAGCTATTAGGGCTTACAGTTGCACTGTGTCTGAGTGTGAGGGAGCTTCGTGCAACAGCAGCTTGATTAAATATCAAAAGTCTTGCACAAGCAAAGCGGGTGGAAATTGCACTTATAGTTTAGGATGAACAAAACTACCAAGGCATCGCAACCATTGAGGCAATCGAATATGCTCACCAATGAAAAGTCCCAGAAATTAAAAGCTCTCGCGATCTTCAAAATTACAGGGGGATTATTCCAAGCATGTATAAACCAAACTGAGACGTTGTAGAACTTTTATCAAACATGCTTCAACTTTACAGCTCGTCCGTGAGATAGTGTTTCCGTCTGGACTCAACTTTAACACAGTTATCAATGTGGTATTTGCTATATCGGTCATTTAACCGAAGCTAGTTTTACGACATCTTTAATATCATAGCAACGGTTTCATATTGTTGCCTATGTAATCTGGAAATATAAAGACGAAGAGGTCATCAACGATATAATTGATAAAATCGATGCAATTATCCTTGTAAAGTTAGAAAAATACTCCACACGAGGTTCCGAATGGATGCTTTTCAAATGTTTGAAGGTTCAGCTTCATATGTCTCTGCACAATGGTTTTCGCGGATCGAATTACGTACTATTACCGAAGTTAGTTCCACAGTGGTCAGAGATAAATGTGGAAAATGATGACAACCGGTGTTCTGGATGGGCAATTATATTTTCGTTACATCCCATGAGCAATAACAAAGATCATCCGAAAAAATAGAAACAATACCTGTGCGATCTAAGGTTTGGTAACACTGAATTTTCTTACAGGATTCTTACACGATACTGAAAAAGGTTTGAGGAACTCAGCCCTGATATTGATATCAATGTGTTCGCTTGGTGTTACGTGTAGGCTCGTACAATACTAACAAGAGAAAAGAGTGAAGTCAACAAGCTTTGTAAATTGTAACAAAATAATTTATTTCCCTAGAAAACAATATAAAAATTGGAAATATGACTTACGGTTTGTGAATATAATCCAAAATTTAATCCTAAGATTGAAAAATACAAGTCCTATCACTAAATAGTTCTAATGGAATCCAGGATCGAATCTCAACGACGTTCCAATATGGAAGGCGATGACGTCAGATGTGGTCGTTGTACAAATGGCAACAATTCCTCAATTGAATCACAGATTATATTTGCGTATAACTCCAGAATAAATTTCCACTGAATTTCTTTCTCCCAGAATTTTTATATAAAAGTACACTCGTTTGGTTTTCTAGAGAATAAATTATTAAATTCAAAAAACAAATGAACTTCAAAAACAATCTGGCTTGAACAATTGAAACCTCTCAAGCCCTCAGGGTTTTAAAATACAACTGACTGAAAAGCTCTGAGAAAGGGTATTAAACGCAACTAAAATATCATCCCGTTCTCGCGTGATAGGTGACGTGGTCTCTTAACACTTGAACAACGCAATAGAAAAAAATGAAATTTGTCACGTAACAAGAACAGCCCTATCTAAGAACCAGACTCTCACTCTGAAATAAATTTAAAATAAAACATTGTTTATTCAGACTAACATGTAGGCCGAACTGACCTTGGCAATAGCCAATCCTTTTCGCGTAGTTTTTACAAACGGTGTACCAGAGTGAGCTAAAAATAATGCTAATGTAACACCTTTTACGTTTTAGATAAACAGAATTACTGAAAAAGAATATCGAATCCCGTGAAAAAAAATAACCATTACAATAAAATGTAATGAAACAAAAGTAAAATAAAATAAAAAAAAGTTTTAAAACAAACACACACAAGCAATTTAATTACATATACGTAACACTTCCCCCATAAAAAAGAAAGATTCATATAATAAAGCTTTCTTTTTACTATATGTATATTATACATGAGGTAAACAAAATTACATAAGAAAATTCTTATGAATTATATAAAGTGTATATGAAATAATACTTCTATACACGGGAAAGTGCATCTGCAATCAAACTGTCTTTTCAACGTGTCGTTGTAGATGATGACATCATCGATGTAAGCATCACAATTATCTAGACCAGAGGTAATCATATTCATTAAGCATTGAAAAGTAGTTGGGGAACCCTGCATCCCGAACGGCATTATTTTATATTGATAGAGTCCATCTGGAATCACAAATGCCGAAATTTCTTTCGCTCTTTACGTTAGTGGAATTTGCCAAAGTCCTTTCAGAAGGTCAAATTTGGTGACATACTTGGCATTTCCAATTTTATCAATACAATCATTGATTCTTGGTAATGGAAATGAATCTGTTTTTGTCACACTGTTCACCTTTCTATAATCAGTGCACATGCGGAAAGTTTTATCCGGTTTCGGAACAAGTATACATTGTGAACTCCAATCACTTTTACTGGGCTCTATGAAATCGTTCTCCAGCAAATATTGAATTTCCTTTTCCAAGTATTCCTGCTTGAGAGGGTTCATCCTGTATGGGTGTTGATTAACAGGGTTTGGAATCTACAGTTTCAACGTCGTGACAAGTTTTGTTTGTCCTTGTAGGAATATCTGGAAACAAGTGCTCATATTCGAATAATAACTGTTTAAATTCATTTCTTTCTTGTTTTTGCAAATGTAACAGTGTCTGGTCTAGATTTTTCATAATTTGCGAATTCCAAAGATTTGTTGCTCCAAGATCAACAGAGTACGATTGAATTTCTTCACTTAAATCCTCAGATGGTGGGACAGGTACAACTAAATTAATTGCATGATTTACTTGGCTATCTCTTTCAATATACTCTCTTTCAATACACTCCTTTAACATGTTAATGTGGCAAAGTTGTTTTTGTTTTCGCCTACCAGGAGTATTTCTGATGTAATTTAAATCATTTACTTTCTTTTCAACCGTGTATGGACCATAATACTTGGCCTGAAGGGGATTTTGTGGAATGGGCAAGAGAGCTAGAACTCTGTCACCATACTGAAAACTCCTATCCCTTGAGTTTTTATCATATCTTGATTTCATTCTAGACTGAGTAGAGCGCAGACTTGCTCTTGCGACCTCACAAGCCTTTGGCAACTTGTTCTTAATATCAGAAACATAATCAAAAAGTTTGAGTTCAGTATCTTCATTAGAAAGAAGTTTCTCTTTCAACAACTTCAAAGGTCCAAGCACAGTATGTCCGAAAACTAGTTCAAAGGGACTGAACCCTAAAGATTCTTGAACGGACTCCCTAACAGCAAACAAAAGTAAATGAATGTCTTCATCCTAATCGATGCTCGTATCAAAGCAATATGATCGATTCATATTCATTAAAGTCTGATGAAATCTTTGTAAAGTCCCTTGGCTCTCAGGGTGGTAGGCAGAAGATTTAAATTGTTTAATGCCTAATTCGTGCATAGCTTGCTGGAAAATGCCAGACATGAAATTTGACCCTTGATCCGATTGGACAGATTTGGGAAGGCCAAATTGAGTTAAAAAAAAAAACTTTATCAAAGTTTTTACTATGGTTTTAGTTTTAATATTCCTCAATGGAATTGCCTCTGGGAATCTTGTTGACGCACACATAATGGTCAACAAATATTGGTTGCCTGACTTGGTCTTAGGTAAGGGACCAACACAATCTGCCATAATTCTGCTAAATGGTTCGTTAAATGCAGGACTAGGTTGCAGATGAGCCTTAGGTATCTTCTGATTGGGTTTTCCTACCATTTGACAAGTATGACAAGATCTACAGTATTTACAAATATAACTTTTGATTTTTGGCTAATAAAAGTGAGTCAAGATCTTGTGATAAGTTTTATTTATCCCTAAATGACCAGCCAGAGGAGTTTCATGGGCCAAACTAAGTGTTTCCTGTATGTAAGATTTTGGAACTAGAATCTGATAGTTCACTGACCACTCGTCATTAGCAGGTACCTCGGGAGGTCTCCATTTTCTCATAAGAATTCCATTTTTAATGAAATAACAGACAGGTACTTCAGTGGTTTCAGTTTCACTACTGGCCCTCTGAAACAAACAGGAGATCTCAGGATATTTTTCCTGTTCGACCACAAGTGATTGTCGTTTATCACCCTGATTAGATAAAAGAGAATGAGTATTTAAAAGAAGATCACTGTTATCAATACCTTTTGATTGATCCAAATTAGGAGTGAAAGTGACCTCATCCAAAGCCCGACAAATAGATGTGTCAGCAAAAGGAATATTTTCTTATCAAAATCATTCTCAAGAGCTTTCTTTGCCATAGCTCTGGTAACTGCACAAGCTGGGTATAACTCAGGGTAATCTTTTTTAATAGGATCAACTTTTTGATCCAAAGAAAGCTTGTCAGTTACAAGTGGATTAACCACAACCTTATCTCCAGCTAGGTCGTTGCCTAGCAACAAAGGAATGCCCTCAACGGGTAGGTTACACACTATACCGACTGTCACAGGTCCTGAAGCTAAGTCTGATGACAAATTTACAGAAAGGAGAGGAACATTAACAAAGCCGCACTCTACTCCCTGAATGAGAACACTCTCATTAGAACAGGACTTCTCAGAAAAAGGCAAAGTACCTGATAATAAAAGACTCTGAGAAGGTCCTGTATCTCTTAAAAGTTTAATAGGGATATGATTGGCCAAATCACCGAAGAGTGATATAGATCCCTTCGACATGAATGGTTCATAATTCTCTATAATAAAATCAGACTGGGGTTTATTAGACCCAACAAATGTATTGCTTTCAATACATGACCGTGACCTTGACCTCTTAAAAATAAGAGCATTTGGGATAGGTCTATCTTGATTCTGATGCCTATATTTCAATTTGAAGGAATCAGAAATGACGTGTCCTTTTTCCTTGCAATAGGTACACGTAGGAATAGACAAGGAGTTTGAAGCAAGTTTATCAGAAGCTTGATTTTTAGAAGTTGTGCCAGACTGAGTTTTAGGAGGAGTCGTATTGGGCTGAAATGCCTTTCTACCAGTAGACTGCTGAGTGAATGATTTGCCTACAACAAAAAATTTATGAGTTAAGGAGTACTTATCTGCAGCAAGAGCAGCATTTTCCAGGGTTTCAATGTCATGCTCTTCAAGACGATTCTTAATGTCATTAGTGACACAGTTCTTAAACTTTTCAAGTAACACAAGTTGTTTGATATTTTCATAATCATGTTCAACTTTCTGGGCTAAGCACCATCTCTCAAATAACTGTCCTTTTTCTCTTGCAAATTCAACATAAGTTTGTGCAGGTTCTTTTTTATAGTTTCTGAATTTTTGCCGATAAGCCTTAGGGACTAACGCATAACCCTTTAAAATGCACTCCTTAACCAAATCATGGTCAGAACTTTGTTGTACTGACATTGAATGGTAAATATCACTAGCTTTACCAGTTAGTACACATTGTAGTAGCTGAGTCCAATACTCCCTTGGCCATTTCAAATTTTCCGCAACTTTTTAAAAACGAGGAAAATATTTGTCTACTTCTTTTTGTCTAAAAGGGGGCACTAACCTAATATTTCTTGTAATGTCAAAACTTGAATTTGTATGTGAAGTGGAAATGTGCTTTACACTTGCCAGCTCAAATTCTTTCATTTTAATTTAAAATTCCCTTTCATCCTTCTCTTTTTCAAATTGTAATTGTTTCTCTCTCTCTCTCTCTCTCTCTCTCTCTCTCTCTCTCTCTCTCTCTCTCTCTCTCTCTCTCTCTCTCTCTCCAAATTGCAATTTCATTTGTAATCATTCTCTCTTTCCTGTCTCTCTCTCTTCTTCTCTTGTAATTGTAATTGTTTATCTTTCTCCCTCTCCTGTCTCTCTCTCCTTCTGTTCCAATTGCAATTGCAGTTGCTTCTCTACAAATTGCAGGCGCAATTATTTCTCTCTCTCTTCTAATTGCATTTGTTTTTTTTTCTCTCTTTCCTCTTTCTGAAGCTCGAGCTTCCTTAACTCCAATTCCATCTTGTATTTCATTTTTAATTCCATTACTTTTATGCCAGAGTCTGATACAGACTTACTGACCGAAGCCAAAACACTTTTATCAAAAAAATTCTTCTCTACCAAATATTGAATCAAAATATTTTTAATTTCTTGTTTCGTTAGGGAAGATTTTGCTTCAGAAAGATCGTACTTTCTGGCAAGTTGAAGCAAGTCATCTTTTTCAGACTATCCAACTGCTCCTGAGTTGGACTAGAAAGAAAAGTTTCCACTTTTGATTACATTGTGAATGAAATCCTGTTGATTTCACTAAAGATTTCAAACAAAATGTAAAATAGTACTTGGGATTTAAACACTAGGGGAATTTAAATTTCAAAAAAACAATTTTCTGAAATATTTAACCAAAATTCATATATCCCAAGGACGAGGAACCCAATTTTTTCCTGTCACGTGTAGACTTGTACAATAATAACAAGAGAAAAGAGTGAAGTCAACAAGCTTTGTAAATTGTAACAAAATAATTTATTTCCCTAGAAAACAATGTAAAAATTGGAAATATGACTTACAGTTTGTGAATATAATTCAAAATTTAATCCTAAGATTGAGAAATACAAGTCCTATCACTAAATAGTTCTAATAGAATCCAGGTTCGAATCTGGATGACGTTCCAATATGGAAGGCGATGACGTCAGATGTGGTCGTTGTACAAATGGCAACAATTCCTCAATTGAATCACAGTTTATGTTTCCGTATAACTCCAGAATAAATTTCCACTGAATTTCTTTCTCCCAGAATTTTTATATAAAAGTACACTCGTTTGGTTTTCTAGAGAATAAATTATTAAATTCAAAAAACAAATGAACTTCAAAAACAATCTGGCTTGAACAATTGAAACCTCTCAAGCCCTCAGGGTTTTAAAATACAACTGACTGAAAAGCTCTGAGAAAGGGTATTAAACGCAACTAAAATATCATCCCGTTCTCGCGTGATAGGTGACGTGGTCTCTTAACACTTGAACAACGCAATAGAAAAAAATGAAATTTGTCACGTAACAAGAACAGCCCTATCTAAGAACCAGACTCTCACTCTGAAATAAATTTAAAATAAAACATTGTTTATTCAGACTAACATGTAGGCCGAACTGACCTTGGCAATAGCCAATCCTTTTCGCGTAGTTTTTACAAACGGTGTACCAGAGTGAGCTAAAAATAATGCTAATGTAACACCTTTTACGTTTTAGATAAACAGAATTGCTGAAACAGAATATCGAATCCCGTGAAAAAAATAACCATTACAATAAAATGTAATGAAACAAAAATAAAATAAAATAAAAAAAGAATTTTAAAACTAACACACAAGCAATTTAATTACATGTACCTAACATTGGAATGAATAATTTTATGTAAAGTAATTGCCACCATGAAAAGCGCGCGGTATATCTTCGATCTTTAGTTCCTTGATGGATGGTCCAAGGACGAAACATCATTAGATGTGGACAAAGGGTCTTTCCCGGTTGGTGTACCGACACAACAAGCGTAAGGGAAAAAGTTTCCATGTAGATACTGCCTGTATGCATTTAGCACGCAACAGTTGCTTGACATCTATAACGTATGCTATGGTGGCGTCAGTGAAACGCCGCAGTGGATAAAGATGGCAGAACCGGCAAGAACATTTTGAAATTTATTGCGGTGCAACAAAAGTTTTGTTGTTCCATCTGTTATCTATACGGACTTCGAATGCGTGAATACTGAGCAAGTCCCATGCGGTTTTGTTTTGTTTTCGTCAGATGTGACGGTGCCACTGAGTAACCAATGTTATATCGTGGCCAGGACTCGGTTAAGGTGTTATTTAAATCACCCGAGGTTACCGCGAATGGGTTCTGGATCAGCACTCCTCGTCTGCAGGCAAACGTTCGTACGGTGATCAAACCAGCAAAAAGATATAGCCAAGACCTCAGAAACTGTGGGGCAAACAAAAAATGTCGAGGAAACAACGGCCGCGATGATGGGAACATAACAATAATCTGGTCCGATCAGGTGTGCACCAGAATAATTAGCAGAAATGCGAGATGTTAGATTATTTTCAGGGAACCAAAAATGTTTGTGACATTGTCTTCGTCCTCTGCACCGATCGCAAAACACGTTGCAATGCGAGTAGTTGATAGCACCATTAACGTTAATTTGGATTAGTTGAAAAATGAAGGATTGTGAGCGGTTCAATCGATTCGACGTGACCACCCTTGACGATTACAAATGATTGCAAATGTGGCAGTGGGAAGCGGATCACAGTTACAGACACTTTTAATGAAGCCATCAAAACGCATTCGATAAATAAGACATATAATCAATGGTACAATTTGAACAAGTATCCGATCCCTTGTTTGACATTGATACAACTTTGACGAAATTAACAAAATAAAATTTCAATAATACTCGTACCTAGATAAGAATACTGATCAAAGGGGCGATTCGATTTACAAGGGCATGACATTTCTTGGTATTTTTTTCTTATAAGAGGCCTTCTTAGAAATTGATATAAGCAATCTACAATAATTATCCAGCCAATTCTTATGCTGGATCAGTCATCCGCCCATCGCTCGTTCTTTAGAAGATTTAATGTTTACAAATCCATGTTACAACCTTGGAGGACAACTTCATGGAGCCCCGTTGTCGTTTTCCTGTGCGATATATCTCAGTCATATTCTTGCGTTTTGTCGAGATGTTCGCAATGCTACTTTCGAGGCAAGCATACAGTCACGTTATACCGAAAACCCAACGATTAGGATGCAATTTGGCGTCATGGAGTTGCTGCTGACAACATTGTTTTGTCGAAATCAGCAATGTGGTTGCCTTTATTAGTCCCTTCAGTAGCTGCAGAAACACGATTGTTGTCTTTTATGAGTTGTCGAGACACATCACCACCACCAATTCACACGCTTACCATAGACGTTTATGAAGGAAACCTTCAGCAGTTATTATGGCAAGAAACTACCAAACAAGCATCAAAGCACCAATACGTGTATCAATTACTTTTCTATCTGTAGCTCGGGCGCACAGTGGACAGAGTATTACCAAAACGATATTTGACAAGTTAGAAAATGTCTGAAGTTTCGTTGGAATTAAACGGTTATCAACAACCCGCCGATGAACATTTGCTTTTACCCACATTCATTTTACATGTGCATGTCACAAGCTGTGGACACTCATGGGCTGGGGTCAAAACGTTACCATGGGTCTACAGATTTCCCAGCATGATTTTGCTACATTAAACCCGTTTTATTACTTTTCGTTGTATCACTTGGACCTATACAGGCAGTCTGTGGTCGACCAGCACTTTCGTGTGCGCATAACTGAGGTCCCAGCTAGCATACCGCCGCCAGTCCGTGGTAGTTACAGATGCATTGCTGTAATTTTATCTGATAAGATGATGTTACTGGATGGTGCAGGTGGTCGAAAGACAGTTGTTGGCGCGCCTATCGAAAATCTGTAACTGTAGTTGTTGTAATTAAACAACATACTCTGAAATAATTTCATATCATAAAGTTAAGTCTGACCTTAACCCAAATATCAGCATGCGTGCATATAACGTTCCAAGATCAAACTGGAAAACTGCGAACATGTAACGCGGATGTTAAAGATGTTGTTTCAAAGCTGCTAGGTGCTGTCACAAAGAACCTGGCCGAAATTAATAAGATCGAGAAACCAGGGAGTCTTTGGTGTGTCAATGGAATTTATGGAAGACTATGTCGACACAAATACGAAATCGAATGTCCAAAAATCTGACAAGTAAATGATGGAAGGCTTATTAAGAACAGAAACCGAATTCAACTGGTTTACGAATGTATCGATGATGTAGCTGCTTTTAAAAAACCCCATTATGGATATAGAAATCAGTGGTATCAAGGTCGTGTCTGGCAATGCTAAACTGATACATAAATATGTAACGATTGTTAATAGTGATTGTGTTCGATTTGTCATTACATATCTGCATTAAAGCGGCGCTAGCCACTGAAATATAATGTTGCTAAGAGCCAAATAGAAATCGACAGTTGGGACCACTCTGATATGGCAATAAAAACTCGAAGCCCGCTTGGTCTCATTGTTTTAGCATGCGAAAACGTTTAGTCATGGTATGAACAGCCAGGCATAGACACAATCGGGATTATGTCTACAACGATGAAATGAATTTCACCGAGAAATCCACCCCTGTTGCATTCCTGTTGATTATGTTGCCAGGGACTTAAGTATGTCTCAAGCAGAGATCTTCTATAATTATATGCAACACTCGAAAACTGTAGCCATGAGTAACTCGCTATTTGTTTTGACAACTCGCTAGCCCAAAAATGCCAACAACTGGGGGGGGGGAAGGGGGAGGGGGAGCAGACGGGGCCGAGGGGAGGACAACGTCAACTGTCAACATCGAATATATAATAGGTTCAGGTAAAAAAAAAATAACATTATATATTTGTCATTGTTTTAATAATAATAAATACTTCGGTTTTATCACTTCTTTTTTAACATAATAATTGCAGTTGTTATAAAAGATTGTTTACCTAACCTATAAATCAACCACTGCAAGCTTGCGCTTATTTCCGCCTAGACTGGTTCCCTGCTTCGAATGCTCCCTTCGCTGCCTCCTATTTTACGAAGTCAGGTGAACGTCAACGCCATATTGTCACGGCGGCACGTTTATTCCTTTAATATTCTGTTTGTTAGTGACACAATATGAACTTTACTAACACTTTCGATTTGAACTATAGTAGTCGTTATCTTGTGTTCAAGCTTAGCCACCAAATTGTCAGATATAAGACTATTATCATTTGATTATGTAACACTCTCCAGTATAGCAAAGTTGCTTCATGGTGCTCTATGTATTTCTATGGAAACAAATGCAGAGACTGTGTTAAACAGTGATTCACTCATAAAAGATGTAAATATGTTGTTCATTTGGGAAGTTGAGAAAGGGCATCTTTGAACATATATCCTACATGTAACTTGAGAACCATTTCATGTAATGAAACATGCACAGAACATTTTTTGTGTAACCCATGTTGGGTGAAATATTTCTAGCAGTAGCATTGCCAACAGGCAAGTTTGGCATGATTTGGTCCATTAGGTTACTTCTGCCTAAGCTAGGGATTGTGTACTATATAATTATGTGCAATAGATTAATATAATTATCATTTGTATAGAAGATAATAGCTATCACTATGATAAACGAACAGACTCATGAAAAGGCCTGAAGTAATTCTCTTTTCTTTAAGTTTTGTTGAGATGTTCCAAAGTTTAAACTTCTTTACAGTGAATTGCATATTTTCTGAATTTTCTTGGTCTTAACCATTATATCCCCCAGCTTTCTCAATGCTTAAGCACTTGAACATGTCATATCAACACTCAGGGTATTATGTAGTCAAATGATGCATCTTAGAATTTTTATTGTTTGATTTTCAGATGTTATTACCACTTACATGTATCATTGAACTTTGGTTCATCTTTGCTTAAAATTATGTCACAGGGTACCCTTACTTTGATACCAACTAAAATTAGACATTGAATTATTATCATTTTGAATATTGTCATAACAAAGTCAGTAGCTGTGACCAATATTGCCACAAGTAAGGAAAATTATTTTCAGTTGACACTTTTTATAATACATTATGAAATTTGGGTGACAAAATGATCGAGTTTGATGCTTTTATTCACCTTTATTTATTTACTACAAGATTGCTGCCCTCTTACTCAAATGTTTACCCTTGCATCTTAATATTTTGAATATGGTATTATCAAAATTTAGCAGCTGTGTTTTGTTACAAAGTTTCATATGATTTAACAATGTATTTTTCAAAGTTGTTTAGTGTTTGACTTGTACCAGAATAGATCTGGAAAAATTCCATTTTCCTTCCCACCTACCAGAGAAGTAAAAACTAAATTTTACTTGCCCAGGAACAAAATTAACATGCCTGACGAAACAATTGATCTGTGTTATAGAGTCCTTATTTAACATAAGACATAATTATCATTATATTTCCCCAATGTTTAAATGCCATTATCAAATGTATAGTGTCTGTATTAGGCATTTTTTCCCAAAGTTTCAGTCTGAAGGCGCTAACTCTACATGATTTCAATCTGATGTGCTTGTAACACCCAATTCTTGACAACGCGAGCTCTTTCATTATAACACTCACTTACAAAAATCTGTTTGCAATCTTGAAAGCAATAATACTATCAGTGACAAATTTTGTTGAAAAATAAAGCACATGCAAATATTCAGTGGAAAAAAACATGTCCAGGCAGGCATGCTCATGGACTTCTTGCCCTGCAATTTGTTTGTTCAACTTGTCTCAGGTGTCCAATGGATATTTCCAGTTCTGCATATTCTTTTTACTGCATCTTTTTTCAAGTGTCCATTTGTGGTGCTGCAATTTTATGCTGCATAATATTGTCTATTAAATTAATGACAATGACAGTTTAAGAGCTGTTTCATCGGTTTATTATCTCTTGTCCTTGAATCATTCTTTTTCAGATTTCTAAAGGAAAACATTTAAGGGAGATGCTCTTACAAAGAGACAAGACAAGAACAGCTTTACTAATCTTTTATTCTATCATGTTGTGTGTGTGAGTGTGATTTAGATTTTTAACGTAGCTTTAACAATTTTTCAGTCATATCGCTACGATGTCTGCAGTGTGACAGGTTATAGTGATGTTTAGCACTGGGGCATCATGCCGCAGACATGTAGCATGATGTTCCACCCAGTCACATTATCCTGACACAAGGTCAACCAGTTCTAACACTAACCTCTTAATGCTGAGCGCCGAGCGAGGCAGCAGTTAGTAACATTTTTGAAAGTCTTTGGTATGACTCGGCCGGGGTTCGAACCCGCGACCTGCCGCATCCGAGGCGGACGCTCTACCACTAGACCACCGGAGCGGTGTCTACCATGTTGTGTAATTATATTTTATATTCCTCATGAAATTAATTGCACTATCATGTTGTGTAATTAATTTCTTGAGGAAGATAAAAACCATACTAAATTATATTTACATGTACTTCTTGATACGAAAGTTACCAAGTACATTTTTCATATAATAACTTTGTCAGATACTCCCCTCCCAGCTTTGTTGGGGTGGGTGTTCTGGGTTTTGGTTATCGTAATCTAGAGGTGATCGCCGACGGTGTAATTTGCCCGGAACGAGTAAATATCAATAGAAATTGTGAAATTTACATGTGGAATAGATAAAGAGCTGAGCAGGTATATAGAACAGAAAAACACGAGCCCCCGTTACAAATAAAGACAATATTTAATCAAAAATTTCTAACAATAAAGTTCATAAACAAAGGTAATAATACGTTACGATTGAAAGATACACTTCTTTCTTTTTGAACTAAATTATTCAACGAATTTTCAAATACAAAGAAATGATGATACCAATAGCCAATCTGTTAAGCGATAGAATTTAAATCATCATTAGATCCAGTGAAATATATCGAAAACATTGCCTTGTACAGTTTCATAACCTGATGGTCTTGATTCAGTCCAAATTCCACAGCGACTCTCCCTTTTGACTTCCTTGTGCCGGTAAGTCTGGGTCTTTTCCACTTTGACTTCCTTGTGCCGGTAAGTCTGGGTCTTCTTCACTTTTGACTTCCTTTGCCAAATTCACAGGTTGTCTTGTCTCTTTCGCCCCTTCCAACTCTGGGTCCACTTTGAGTTTGTAAAACGTAGTACGTAGACGTAGAACGCAGAGCTATCCTGTCCTTCCAAAATAACAAAAT
The DNA here is from genome assembly GCA_016617855.1 of Megalonaias nervosa. Classification (NCBI taxonomy): domain Eukaryota; kingdom Metazoa; phylum Mollusca; class Bivalvia; order Unionida; family Unionidae; genus Megalonaias; species Megalonaias nervosa. The sequence continues at coordinate 22,268 of JAECUM010043761.1, forward strand.
AACAAACCTAAATCTTCCGTCACATTATACTGGGGGAATAGATCAATACCTTCCCCCCGCGTTATGTCAGATGAATTCTATCCCAATTTCAAACAGATTCTACGGCTATCTAGTCTAACTGGCCATGACAGACCGTATCAACCTAGTTTCACAAAATTAATGGTCAACTAAATGGTTATTCCAACATCCCACCGAGACATTAGTTCCAGACTAGTCTCATTTACACAAATGAATGAAATTCCTTGCTACTGTATTTATAACAACAATCAAGTGGTTATCATACGTGAACTCATATATAGGTCGGAGAATTCTCACGGATTCTCGCATCTCAACTAAAATAAGGCATGAATTCTAGATATATAATTTCCTATAATAAACGAGACTATACGCTCAAACAAGTCGTCAATGTTTATATAAAGAAAATATCATTGTACGGACTCAGATAAACGAACTCAGCACAGGTATACCATATAAAGAAATTAAATCTACGAGCTTAAACAAATAAATCCATGCAAATACAAGCAAATAAATCGACAAAGCATCATAGTAGTATCAATGAATTGCATAAGATTGTTGCAAATACCTTGTTTTTCCAAGCTCTCACTTCCAGAACGTGTCTGTCAATTTTTTTCCAGACAATTGCTCCCCCTGGATGATTTCTCCGAGTGAATTTCTTCTAAATTCGACCCGGAGTCCACTACCTTTGTTTTCTTTCGCAGAAAATGGTGTCGACTGATTTCATTTTTGCTATTTTGCACATTTAAACTGAGAGTTTTTCATGTGAAACCACGATCCCTTCACAGCGTGACCAATCTGAATGAAATATGTTTTCCCGCCCGAACTTGCTGAAACATGTAGTTCGTCTGACAAACCTTGATTACCCAACTGATTCCTGGTAACTTTCAGAAATGACAGTTTTCCATACCGATCAGAAATTGACCCCTTCTGTCCAGTTTAAACAAACGTAGCCTTAATCAAAAATCGCTAAACTCATGACAGACTGTACCAATCCGTGCATTATGGCAATTTAAACGCACGCAGAACTCCATAAATCTAATTAATCGTACACGTGTCCAACTAAATGTGTTCTACCGAGATCGACAGAAAAATTTGCTCCATTACAAACTTCAAATGTTAATAAATATAAAAGATGAGAAACATTTCAAAAACTTTATAGCTGAATTATTCAGCTATTCAGAATAGTAAGTGCATGACCTTAATCTTTGGGAATATAACCTGTTATGTATATTTGTTTTGTATTGTTGTTGGCTTTTCTTAATGATTATATATAATAAATATCTGTACTTTTTACTTGACCTTTGCCCAAAATCAAGTTAATGGTTTACCTGACCAGTAACATTTATTTTGTAAGCAATAATACATAACTAATATTTCTGTATCAGTATATATTGAATATTCAGATCATTATCATTGGAAGTAAACATGTTTACTTCTATATGAATGTAGGATGTTAGTTTTTAGCTTGGAAATAATAATAATAATAATAATAATAATAATAATAATAATAATAATAATGAGGACTTTGAATAGCGTCTAATCTTTAGAAGCTCTAAGCGCTTTACAACATTAGACAACACCTAAAACATCAAAAAACATACATTATGATATGATTACATATAAACAAACATCATGAAATTAGAAAACATAAAACATGCTGAAAATATGTAAGGTAGGAAACATTATTAGGTCTTTAAATTTGTTCTTGCAGTCGAAATAGATTAGTTTTGAGAGCGCTCTTGAATGAGATCACTGTGTATTTGTGTCTAACTTCAGTGGGCAATTCGTTCCACGTTGCTGGGCCCTGGTATGCAAAAGAACGTTGTCCATAAGACTTAGTTTTCATAGTGGGAATAATAAGTGTACGATTGTCAGAAGAGGAGCGTAAATATCTTGCTGGTGTGTACACATGGGTGTGGTCGGATAGGTATTTTAAACTGGAGCCTGTCAGTTAAACGTAGCACAGAGAACAAATTTTGTGTTTGATTCTGGATCGAATGGATAGCCAGTGTTGGGTACAGAGCAGGGGGGAGATGTGCTCTGGTCGTGGTACTCTAAGGATGATCCGAGAAGCTGAACTTTTTGAAGTTTTTGGAGTAGATATTGAGACGAACCAGGCAGAATTGAGTTACAATAGTCCAATCTTGAAAGTACTAAGGAACACACAAGTGTTTTAGTGGCATCATCTGAAAGATACTAGCGAATGGAGCTGATGCGTCTCAGCTCAAGATATGCAGCCTTGCATATGTTCATGACATGTTGGTGCAATGTGAGAGTACTGTCGAGAGTAACATCTAGGTTTCGTACTGACTGTATGAATTTAATGTTGGTGCTGCTGATATTTGTTGTTTGAGGTAAAGGATGTGAATGAGAAAGTCTTTGTGTTGTAATCAGAATGGCTTCAGTTTTATCATCATTCATCTGCAGCTTGTTACATGTCATCCATGATTTCACATCAGAAATGCACCTCTCTATACCTTGGATGGTAGCATCAACTTCAGTTGGGTGGCTAGATTAGTATATTTGGGTGTCATCAGCGTACAATTGGTGAGACACTGGATGATGATCTATGACATTCCTAAACTTGTTGACAATGTTTTAGAGAAGAGACTAACCTACATTCTGGCTGTATTATTGTGTCTTAGCTAATTACATAATGTTGTTTACTTGAAAAATAATAGCATTTTTGGACTAAAGCATTAATTTGGAATTATAGTGAATTCAGACAAATACTTTTTGGATTATATTATTGTGAAACATCAAAAAACTTAACACATCTCCATCTTCCTGGCCACTGGCACATTAGCATGTTTTGGACTACAGGCACATCAACGCATCCAATATTGGAACGTATTTGGAAAACCACTGGAATTCAGTTGGAAATTCATACATTTGGTGTTCAAAATAGAACTTTTATGACTATTGGGGTTTTAATTTGCAATACTATAAGTTATTTTAAAATTTTTGTATTCTAGTGAAATAAATTATTTGTTGAATATTACAAAACATGTTGGTTTTCTCTCTTTTGTGTTACTTAGTTCAGGGCCGGCTTAGGCTGATTGGACAGATTTGGCCCAATTGGGCCCCGCGCTCACA
>JAECUM010043762.1:0-28002 GCA_016617855.1 Megalonaias nervosa
TAGATAGATAGAATATATATATATATATATATCTTTTTCATATATCAATTAATTGCAAAGTCTCCAGGAAATGATGTTTCAGTCTCAATATCACGTTATTGCAACTTAACCCTACACAAAAATTACGAAACTGAGGTTCGATACGCATTGTAGTTTGGACTTTGGATAGTTAAATATGCCCTACTTACCTCGTGACACGTGTACGTTTATATGTTGATAAAGAAACCTTACAAGCTTTTAGCTGATTTGATATTTTTCCTGTAGTTTTTAATGTTGACCAAACCTCGGATCAAAATAATCGTAATATGATACATTTAAAACTGATTTCGTTTACTAGTAGCTGGCATGTCGGCTGCAACTTCAGACCCAATCAAAACAAACACCCTGCCACCACTAGGTAAGAATTAAATGGAAGTGACCTTTCTTTCTCGAAGGGGGAAGGACGAGTGGAGAATGTTGATGTGTATTGTTTCTTTGTGTGTTGAATCAATTGTAATTTCTCCCGGAAATGATGCATCTGTTGCCGACGGAATCATACGAAACCTTGATTAACATAATAGTTTTCGTGCTTGGACAAGGGCGTGAAATGTACATCATGATAGATTAATACCAACACTGATAAAAGCTGTCGTAAGGGCTAGATTAGAGGTAAATATGTCCCTCTTGGCCTAGATTATTGTCGAAATTACCTGTGTCTGCAACTGTAAAATTGTATAATGTCTTTATTTTTATTCATCATTAATATTTGATTGGGTGTTTATACTACGTTTACTGGCTGAAAGGTATTATAATATCTTAGACTATTATTGCTTTTCATTACTGATACAACTTAATTTAGAAAGCTTAAAACGAATATAAGTTTTTGTAATATCTCTGACAAACATGATGATAATATAAAAAAAATATTACGATAATGACTACGACCTTTTGATAAGGTAACCTGATCTTTCACAGTATGAAAGTTTCCGCTGTTGAAAACAGCATCGTGTAAGACACTATTAATATAGAACAATTGAATTCTTACCTATGCAAGTGGTGTTACCATGTAACATACTTTCTTAAATGCGAGAATATTTGCTTGCTTTCTCCATTATGGCTTTTTAAATGTTTGTCGCTTACGTTATCTTAAGCCGTATCCAACAAAATTACTGCTTTAAAACAGACTAAGTAGTTTGGCCTGTCCATCCATCTCATGTCAACATTAAGGATTTTTATTTTGTTTAGGCCATTTTACCTTCTAGTAATGTTGAGGAAAATTACTTCTTAAGTAAATATTTCATGAAATGTAATAAATTCTTAGCTTAAAGATTGTTTAAACTACCTATATTTGATAGGTCAGTGCATAGCTGCACATTTAGATCGATTTCTATTGGTCAGTCTTTGTGTTTAGGTCACAGTGCTACAACTCTATGGTATTAATGTGACAGAAAGAGGCAAAAGTAAATAATTTAGTAAAATTCAACAAACAATTTATTTCTCAATAATACAAAGTTAAAATTCAAAAGACACTTAGAGTACTGTGAATTAAATCGCAAATAATCAAAAATTGTCCTATCACAAGTCCAAAAGTATAGACTGTTCCAAATGAATTCCAGTTTACTTGAATGTCCTGATGTACCATGATGTTATAATTCAGAATGTCTTTGAATGAGTTCTTAACAATCCCAAAGTAATGTTTTAGTCCAAAAGTTCAATATGCACTTTGTAATTAAAATAAATAATTGAAATAAATAATTCCTCTCAAATTATATGTCAGCAGATTTTCAAACCATTATCATATATTCTCAAGGATTGATATGAAACTGGAGTGAATATTTGCTTACCAAATAGTTAGCTATACTAATTTTAGGGGAAACCCAGGCCTTGAACTCCAATGAGCATCTTGTTTACTTCTTAAAATCAAGTAGACATTACCATAAATCAGGTACAAAAATTAAGTACACAGTTCTGATATAAGTAATAACTTTAACATACTCCATTGGTTTTAGGGTCACACATGTCCGTATGTGCACGTAAGCGAATATTCACTCCAGTTATATCATATTCAGTCAAAACAATTTCAGTGTTACATATATTTCGCCCCCATTCGACCTGTGTAACCTTTGCGTTTTTCACAGTAGTTTAGAACAATATTAGGTCCAGAATCATTTCTTGTCATGTAAATATACTACGAGGTGCATTATTTGCGTCATTCAGAACGAAGTCATTGTACCGTATTTCTTGGTTGAGTCACATGTACAAACATGTCTGGTTAGTTGAGTTTCTTGGGCACTATTCCGTAGAGGGCACTAGCATGTTACATAAATGCTCCAATAAAAGTAGAATATCATTTAAACAAAAGGAAGCTATGCAAATCGATTATGCCTCTGTTTGTAATTTTCTTGTAAGACTGTTTCCAAACTTCAGAAACTTTTGTTGAGGAAAGGTGACCAAAGATTAGCAGCATATTGTTGATCTAGAATGATTAATAAAACTAAGGAATTATCCTCCAAATAGCATATTTGTCTAGTTATGGAACTATTGTAACAGCGTTATATATAACAAATTATTGGAACCAAATTGATTCATACTGTCTTCATTAGCAATTGTGTGAACGATACTTTCATATGAGTATTTATCTTCGAAAATTATAATATAACTTGTAAATCATTTCATACATTGCTTATGTGTTAGTCGACTAACGAAGATGCCATAAATAGCTTTAATCTGATGTTATCTTCTTTCCATAGTACTTAACGATAGACCAAAACGGCGGATAAAATAATTTTTATATATCGCTCCATAATTTATTTCTTTCTCTTGTAGGTGTAACGTCGACAACCACACCACCACCGAGGGGAACAATCACAGAGTCACCACCAAGTAAGAATTAAATGGAAGTGACTTTTCAATTTCGGAGGGGCGGTCGCTACTCGAGAATGTGTATATGTATTTGTCATTTCGGTGCATCAATCAATTGCAAAGTCTCCAGGAAATGACGCTTCAGTTTCATTATCACGTTATTGCACCCTAAACTATACCTCATATCTACGAGATTCGATGCATATTGTGAATTGGACTTTGGATATTCCAACCTTATCAGTGGAAATTGTTTGATATTGGACATTCGAATCTCTAGTCTCCAATGTCTGTGCATCCATATCAATCATGCATTTGTTGACGATCGACTGCAATCAAATAAGCATTGATATCAGAGATTTCGTGCTTATTCTTGCCTTTTGACAAGGGCGGGTAAACTACATTGATAGATTGACACCGACACGTATTATTTTCATTCTAAACTGGATTATGTTGTTTATGCAAGGTGTATTGGCTAAGAGTTAGTTCCTATAATATCTTACACTACAATAGCTACTGAACATTCATGTAGTATAGAAAACATAAAGAACTGTGAATTTATTTCCGACAAAAATGACGATACTATAAAATCAGTTCGAAGCAAATATCTGAGAATATTTAGTAAGAGATACTAATCTTTCGCTGTATGACAGACAAAAACTATGTTGAATGACATCAACACGAAATATACCGTTTGTATTGAACGATATACTTCTTATCAATGCAAGCCTTGTTATGAATGAGCATGAGTTTGTGAATGAGACCATATTTGCTGGCTTTCTCCTTGATTTTTTATTGCTAAGTGTATCTATATCATGTATATTATTTTATAATAAAGTGTTAAAGAGTCACATAGTGAATGACATTTTGGTTGTGTCCTAATAGGTTAGTACATGTATAAAATAAAATATTAATTTCATTAATAAATCTCAAGGTAGATGTGCCATTATCAGGTGATCAAAGGAGGACATTTGTACTATAGAAATGTCAGATTCCTAGTTTGTGATTGGTTAACACTGGAACATCAGTTGTTAACAACAAAATTATTTCAGAAATTTAAATTATCCATTGGAAGCCTAGAATCATATTCTAGTAACGTTGTATTTTGCTACTGCGTCGTTAGAGTTAAATTATATTATTATATTATGTGAATTTAATGCATCGTTTCTCTTTCTTAAGAACTGACATCAGTCTCTTAAGAGATTCATGGAGAATTGTGATTTATTAATTTTAATTCATATCCATTTTTGGAATTGTAAAACTTGTAACATTTATTTTAAGATGACAATACCGTGTACTGGATTATTGTGAAATTATTCAAAAACGTGGATATTTTAATATCGTTGAATTTACTGTAAAACATTCAAGGAAATTAGTCGGATATGACATTCTCTGGATATACCTTTAATTAAAAAAAAGACTTTTGGATTTTAAAACAGTGATTATTCGCTTGTCTTATCACCTTAGCAGATTATATTATTCATTCGGGACATCTTTGAAGCATATCCGGGTTACAAGGAATTCATAGAATAATTTAGGAATGTTAGGAATTCAAACCATACCGAAAGTCACTTTTATTTTAGGGAAATAAATGTATATTTTAAACCATACAATAATTACTAATTTTGCTTTTTCCTTTTACGTAGTTTAAACCCTAAGGACATAATAATATATCGTGCTCAAGCTATCTTAAGCATATTGGAAAGTTATTAAGGCTTCTTAAAATTGATAACGTCATCTGTCCGTCAATCGGATGTCAGAACGGTAGTGATGCATTGTGTTTAGGTAATTTTCGTTGACTTTTGAAAATAACATTTGATATGGAAATGCTTAATCTTGCGAAATACTTCTATCAGCGAGAAACTAGGCTATTAGGAATTTAATTTATAATTAGTGCATACCTTTAGATTTAGATCGGCATCTATTGGTCAGGCGTTCCGTTTAGGTCATTTTGTCAGACACTGATTGTAGAGTCCTGTGTGTGTATGTTTTAGTGTCATGAAGAGTATTACACCTTTCAGTCAAAAACAAGGTCAGTGTCCTATATTCATCTGTATCCAGTCATTGAAACATTTGCGTTTAACTTAGTGTCTTAGACACTGTTAACTGCCAAATCTACGTTCTTAATATCAAAATGACTGATGACCATTGCTTTCCTCATTCAGATCCTACTCTTCGTGACCTATTTCATATTCAAGTGACATACACTAGTATGTCAGTGTCTTGGACACTATTGAATACAGAGCGATGTAACATAATACATACATGCACCAGAAAGAGCACAAAACCATTAAGAAAGGAGAAATCAACGAAATCCGATCACGCCCATGTTGAGAGTTTTATTGTTACTCCGTCACAAACATGTTTGCAAACGTTTTAAACTGTACAAGGTTTATGTTTTTCTTTCATTTTAATATTTGATTCTGTTCTTTATACAGTCTACAGAAGCTGAGAGGTCTTATACTATCTTAGATTATAAATGCTATTCAACATTCCTGTAAAACAGAAAGCTTACAAAATAAAAATATAACCTTTGTAATGATATCTCTGACAAAATTAATGATAATATAGAATATGTCTTAAGCGAATGTCTAAGACCTTTTATGCTAATGGAACCTGATTTTTCGCTGTACGACAATCTCCACATTTATAATCAACAGCACATTGAACAGAATTCCTATCTAAGTATGTGTCATTACGAATATTATTTTAATGACAGCAACATCATTTGGTCGAATTTGCCTTGATGTTTCATATAAAATAAATTATCAAAATCCGGATTTCAAAACAGTTGATTCTTTTAGCTGTCTTGTTGACAAAACCACATAAGCAAGGATAAGATTCGACATGTCAGCACCATATAAAAAGAGTAAGAATTAAATATGTCATTTCCAAATTTGGATTGGTGAATGGGTGGGACACGATATGAAAAAGCTTATATCTGTATTTGTCTCGCTTTTTTCTAGCAATCAATTTCAGTGTCTTCTAAAAATGATGCTTCGTTATCTATATCATGTTATTTCACCCAAAAGTTCGACAGCAAATGCAGTAACCTGAATTTCGATGTAATATTTTATTTGGGACACTGGATAGTCAAACCTCTAATATGCAAATATTTTGATATTGGATACTGGAATCAATAATCTCCATGTTCTATGCATTCATAGCAATTTTGCATATGTTGACAAGGAACTGCGATTAAACATACATTAATATAAAAGCTTTCTTGCTTCGCCTTGCCTTTGATACAAGCGCGTAATCTACATGACGATGGATCGATACCAAAATGTTAAACACGCTCATATTTTCTCGTTTCGAGGTAAATATGGCCTTCTTATTCCTAACAATTGTCGAAGTTACGAGTGTCTGTAAGGTTATTGTTAATAATGGTTTAATGTTTCATTTTAATATTTGATTGTGTTGTTTATGCAACGTTTATTTTCAGAGGGGTCGTATACTATCTTAGGCTATAATTGCATTTCAACATTGATCTTACTTAAAGCTCAGAAAAGCTAAGATAATCTTTGTAATTATAAATCTGACAAAATTGATGATTCTCTAAAATAAGTATTAAGAGAATATCTAACACCTTTTGGTTAGGGAACCCGATCTTTCACTCTATGTCAATCTCCAAATTTTAAAAGAAAGCAAAAAGTAAGACACATTTTCTATGGAGCAATTCAGGTCTTATCTATGCACGTGGTGTTATGAAGAAACATTTGCTCATCCATTACACAATATTTGCCTTCTTTCTCCTTCATTGATTATATATCTCGCTAAAGTGATTCTACGCCTAACTGCAGAACAATTACGGTTTCAAATCTCACGATGTCGCCTGTCCGTCGAGCTAATGTCAACACTGAGGTTAAGCATTGCGTTTAGGTAATTGTCGCAGACACTATTCTTGCTGGGACATATTAATTCGTAGGGAAATGTTTCGTAATGCGTAATACATCCATTAGCAAAGAACTTAATTAGTAAGATCCGTACTTAATCGTTCAGTGTTTACCTTTGTATTACGATCGTTTTTTATTGGTTTAGTGTTGGATTGAGGTCATTGTATCATATACTGTAGATGGTAGAGTCACCTACGTATGTATTTGCAGGTATCATGTGGAGGTTTACATAATTCAGTTAAACCATGGTCTCTGATAAAAGCACATCACCTCCATTTGCCCTCTTCAACTTTTGCTTTTGGTCACGTATCTTAGAAAGCTGTTAGCTAAAGCATCATATTTGTTGGCATATCAATATACCAATACGTGCATGACGAAACTAAGTCACGGTATCGTATTTCTTGTTCCAGTCACACGCACTAGTGTCTGTGCTTTGTTTATTTTCCTGGACACTTTTACTTACATGGCAATTTAACATGTTACACCCAATGCATCACGTAAAGCAGAACACCATTCAGACAAAAGGAAACGGCGCAGTTTACAATTTTCTTGTGACCTTGTTTATAAAAATTCGGAACTATTTCAAGATTAAGACTGACAATAACGTAGCCGTTTGTAGATTTAGAAAGATTAATAAAAGTAATCTGCCAACTAGCAATTTCAGCAGTTATAAAACTTACTTGGCGGTATCCATTAGTGATCATTTATATCTAACGATTGAAAGAAATGCTTCTTAAACTTTCTTTTGTAGCAATTTGTGGACGATGCTTTTATAAGAATATTTATGTCGGGATATTATAGTTCACATTTAAAACATTTCCGATATTACATATATATGTTTGTCTGTTGAAAGAGAAACCTTACAAACTGTTATTGGATTTTATTTTTTTCCTGTATTATTTATTGGTTGACCAAAACTTTGATCAAAATAATCTTAATACAATCTATCTAAACTTGATTTCCTTGAATTGTAGCTGTAATTGTGACTGCAACAACAGCACCAATTAAAACAAGCACCCAACCACCACCAGGTAAGAATTAAATGGAAGTGACATTTCTTTTTCGGAGGCGAGAAGCACTATTTGGCAATGTTCATTTGTGGTTTTCCTTTGTGGTTATCAGTTAATTGCAAAGTCTCTCAGAAATGATGTTTTATCCTCGATATCATCTTATTTCATCCTGGAACTGTACCGAAAATTCATGAACCTGAGGTTCGATTCATATTGGAAATTAGAATATCTACTCTCTGCAACTGCGCATTTATTGATGAGGGACTCCAGTGAAATATACATTAATATAACATTTATCGTGTTTGTGCCTGCCTGCGACAGGGGCGTGTAATCTACATCATCATAGTTTCATACTGACACATTAAAAACTGTTCTGTTTGAGGTAAATATGACAAAAAGTCTGTGAAATGTGAATATTAATAAAGTTTTGTTTTTGTTTATAAATATTGTAATTGTAATATTAGATTGGGTTTTTATACAAAGAGGCTTGGCTGAAAGCTCCTTTAATGTCTTAGACTGTAATTGCTATAGATTTGGTATTGAAAGCTTACATTACTAAAATCATTTTTGTAAATGTTATTGCAATATAAATGACGATAATTTAAAATCACTTTGAGTCTAATGTCTGAGACTTTATGGTAAGGGAACATGACCTTCCTCTGTATGATCTTAACTTCACTTAAAGAGAGAAACGTATGAGACACTGTTCTTATTGAATAATTGAGTTCTTATCTATGCAAGTGGTTTTATAAAGTAACACGAGCTCATCAATGAAATAATAATTTACTCGCTCTCTCCTTAACTTTTAAATATTACGTTTAACTTTTATTAAGCCCAGTTACAAAGCATTTACGTCTTCAAGACTCACGTCGTCTGTCCGTCGATCTGATGTCAACACAGAGGTTAATCGTTGTGATTAGGTCTTTTACGCAGACACTGTGCTCTATAAGACACATACCTTTGTAGGGAAAATTTTTCATAAGGAGTAATACATCCATCAGCATGATCAGCGTAAGACTAAAAAACAGGCCCTGTAGTTTATAATTCAGTGCTTACCTTTGCGTTAGGGTCGGTTGCTATTGGTCTGGCTTTGCGTTAAGATCATTGTATCAGACACTGTCGATGGAAAATTCACATGCGTGCGTATGTGCAGGTGTCATGTGGAGCGTAACACAATTTCAGTTAAAAACAAGGCCGTTAGCTATACTTCACCTTCATTTGCCCTATTCAATGTTTGTGTTTAGCAGAGTATATTAGAACACTGTTAGCTAAGACATCATATATGTTGGTATGTACATATAGGCAGAATAGCATGACGAAACTAAATCACCATAACGTTTTTCCTGTTCTAGTGACACGCACTAGCATGTGTGCTTAGTTCAATTTCTTGGCTACTATTGCATAAACGCATAATAAAATGCAGAATATCATTCAGATTAATAAGTGTTATCCTCCTTTTAGCATAGTTCTCCGGTTTTAAAACTAACGCAACGGTACCCGTCTGTGAAGATATATAGCAGACAATAGGAACGAGATTGCCTCAAGCATTCGTTTGTAGCAATTTTCGCACGATACTTTTTTATGAATATTCCTATTGCAATATTATAGTTTGCATTGAAAGACATTTCATATATTACACACACACATACACACACAGACACACACACAGACACACACAGAGTCAAACACATCTCTCTCTCTCTAACTCTCTCTCTCTCTCTCCCTCTCTCTCTCTCTCTCTCTCTCTCTCTCTCTCTCTCTCTCTCTCTCTCTCTCTCTATATATATATATATATATATATATATATATATATATATATATAAGCTTGTTGACAAAGTTTTTATCTCATTTAGTTGTTTCTATATTATTTAATGGTAGACGAAAAATTCGGATGAAAATAGTCTTAATATTATCGCTGTAAAATTGGTTTGTTGTAGGTGGCATGTGGACAGCAGCAACACCACCAATTAGAACAACAACCCTGCCACCATCAAGTAAGATTTAATGGAATTGATATTTCTTTTTCGGAGAGAAGAAGCACGATTGACACTGTTCATACGTGATTTTCCCTTTCGTGTGTAAATCAATTGTAATGTCTCCCATCAATGGTGTTTCAGTCTCCATATCATGTAATTTCATCCCAAAACTGCACCGAAAAATCACAAACCATGGCTTTGATACTCTGTGGAAATATTTTGATATTGGACATTCGAGTCTCAGATCTCGAATTTCCATTGCCACTGCACATCTTTTGAGGATGGACTGCAATGAAACATACATTAATATAAAAGTCTTTGTGCTTGATCCTACTTCTTTCAAGGGCGTTCATTTGACATATGCCAGAAAATTGACGAATATACTTGTCTATTGAAGCTCAATATTTTAAAAGCGTTTAAAATATTTGTTATATTATATATTAATGTTTATACAATATCCAATGTCTCAGAGTTCCTAGACTGTCTAAAACACAAATTTCTCTCAACACTCATGGATGATAATATAAAAGCAGTCTCACTCAAATGTCTTAGACATTATGAAATTGGAACATGATCTTTCGCTGTATTATAATAATTGTCTTTAAAGACTACAACACGTTTAGGTTGTCGTTCTTGTAGGGTTTAACTCCATTTTCAGCACAAGATAGGCTATACATGGCCAGCATAAATGGTGGAGGAAGAACCCAGGAAAACCCCGGAAAGAACCACCGACCCAGGAGAAGCTCCTGGCAAGCTTTTTCACATACCCACATTGACCGAGCCCGAGACTCGAACCCACGTAGACAGAGGTGAGATGGCAATGATCCGTAACGGTGAGCGCTTTAGACCACTCGGCCACTCGGGACCCCAACACATTTAGGTCATTTTCGTAGAAAGCTTTTGTGTTGAGATATAGCTTGATATGGAAATCTTTCATGATGCGTAATACACACATAAGCGAACAACTAAACTAGTAAGACCAGTATTTGCTCATTCCGTGCTTACCTTTGCATTCTGCTAAGGTTCTATTCGTCCGGCTTTGCGATTACATCATTTAATCAGACACAACTAATTATAGTGTTATGTATCTATATTATGTGTGAACGTTTGTCCATGATTGTAATGATGCTTTAAGATAATGGTCATTTATAAACAGAACGTTTACAAGAGTAATGTACGTACATGATTAGTAGGTTAAAAACAGTTTGTTTATGAGGTTAGAATCTTCTAGAAACAACTTGTTTACAATTTGATGGAATTTGCCATTATTAAAACTCGTATCTAGATCAAGGGAGGTTATGTATAAATAGGGACCTGTTAAAAATATTTAATTCCTGTTTTTAAGGTCACTCTCTGGAATTTATTTGTTATCAGAGTTGACAAGTTATGTTAACATATAGTTTTCGAGAGGAATTATTATTATATATTTTCATTGGAATTACTAAATGCTCATTGACTGTTGATTAACATATTATTTAGACTTATCATGAGCTCATTCAAAGACATTCTGGATTGGATCATTGTGGTACATCAAGAATCAAGACATTCAAGAATATTAGAATTAATTCGGAACATTCTAAACTTTTTGACATGTGATCGGACATTTAAGATTTTAATGGTTTTAATTCACAAACCCGTAAGTGTCTCTCACATTTTAACTTTGTATATTATTTCACTTCTTTCTGTTACTTTGGTTAAGAACTAACTCGTAACAAGAGTCATATATACTTGCTAATGTGCAAATGTCATGAAGAGTAGTACATTTGCGTTTAGCTCGGAAAGTTAGGCACTGTAATTTATTGTTATGCAAATGAATCATGACTACCTTTACTCTCTTTATTCAGATCTACGCCAATGTGGTCAATTTCTTGCTCATGTGGCATGCATTAGCATGTGTGAGGTTTTCAGTTTTGTTAAGTGTATCGCATACAGGGGAACTTAACACGTTTCTTAAATACATCATACAGTCACAAAGTAAGAGTAAAAATTAAGCGAAAATATCATTTTAAATTTGTAGGGGTGTGTGGCACAATTAAAAAGTATATGTTTAATTCGTTTCTCGTGTATGAATCATTTCTGTTTCTACTTTCGTGGTGTTTGTTTTTATTTTTGTAATCATATGATTATAATTTTTTTTTTTTTTTGTAAGTGTTGTCAAATGTTGTAAAGCGATTAGAGCTTCTAAAGATTAGGCGCTATACAAAGTCCTCATTATTATTATTATTATTATTATTATTATTATTATTATTATCAACAGCTACGTCTCTCGTGTTATTTCACCCTACAATTCTGCAGAAATGCCATGAACTGAAAAGTTGGAGAAATATTGTTGGAGAAATATTGTATCTGGGACATTAAAGAGTCCAAACCTTTAAATGCCAATGTTTGGATATTGGTCATTCGAATCTCTACTCTTCATCTTCTATGCATTAATATAAATTATGCATCTGTTGACAACCTACTGCAATGAAACATGCATTAATATAAGAGCGTTCGTTCTGCTTGACCATGCCTTTCGACAATGAATGTATGAATGTATATGCAGATAGATTGATCCCGACTCTGTATTATATAACTTAGAAAGTTAGGAAACAAATATAATGTTTGTAAGAGTATCTCTAACAAAAATGATGATTATATAAATTCAGTATTAATAGAACTTTTAAGAGGTTTTGGAAAGGGAAACTGACCTTTCTTGCGAGACGTAAGAAACAGTTACAATTAAAATCGTGTCTATTCACGAGGTATTCTGACGGAACATGAGCATATCAAAGAGACAATATTTATTCGCCTTCGGCTTGATTTTTCTATATCGCATTTAAATTATTTTAAAACTAATTGCAAAGCAATTTCGGCTGCATCAGCGAACATCTAAGTTAATAGGACACGTATTGATAGTTCAGTGCTTGCATTTGCATTAAGATTGGTTCATATTGGTGAGGTTTTGTGGTTAATTCATTTTATATGACACTGTTGATTGGAGAGCCACATATATGTATTTGTGCAGGTACCATGAGAAGTGTTACACCAGTCAGTAAAACTAGGTTTACCTGCAGAATGATATTTGTTGGCATGTTAATATACCACGAGGAGCATGATGGAACTAAGTCACTAAGTTGTTTCTTGTACCAGTCACACTGACGAGCAACTTTTGGTTAATTAGTATGTTATATAAATGCATCATAAGAAGCAGAACACCATTCTGTCAAAGGAAAGCTATGGAAATCGGTCATGCCGCTGATGACAGTTCTTTTATGACTCCATTGATAAAGCTTCAGAAATTTTCATAGATTAAAACTATCCAAAACTTAGCCCTCTCTTGTTCGTTTAGAACAATTAATAAGTGAAGTGTAATCTTCTAATTAGTATATTTCTCCAGTTTTAAAACTATCGTTGCAGATTCCCTTTGACATGATGTATAGCAGACGATTGGAGCGTTATTGTCGTAATTTGTCTTTCCTAGCAACCTTTTCTGGAGATATATTCATATCGGGGTATTAAAGTTTGCATTTGCAAAAATTCAGATATTACATACATATGTTAACCGGCTGACAAAAGAGCCCTAAAGGTTTCTATCTGCCTTTTTTAAACCTTTTCCTATATTATTTAATGATAGACCAAAACCTCAGACCAAAATAATCTTAATATTATATTTCTAAAATTGATTTCTTTACTTTTAGCTGGCAGGTGGTCAGCAACTAGAACATCAGTGAACATCACCCAAACACCATCAAGTAAGAATTAAATGGAAGTGACATTTTCTCGGATGAGGGAAGACGATTAGACAATGATTATTTTTATTTGTTTGTGCATCAGCAAACAACTAAATTAATAGGACCTTATTGTTTGCTTACAATTGCATTAAGATCGGTTTCTATTAGTCAGGTTTTGTGTTTAGGTAATTTTATTAGATTGTTGATTTCAGAGCCATATCTGTTTATGTGCAAACTGTGACATGGAGAGTATTACACCATTCAGCCAAAACAAGGTAACTGTTACCTATACTTCAACTGCATCCGCCTTGTGTAAATTTTTTGCTGTTATTTAGATACTGCTAGCTGTAAAATAATATTTCTTGTTATCAAATGCATCATTAGGAGCATTATTCTCATTATTAAGATCTAAGTGACTGTGACCTTTTCATGCTCTAGCAACGTGCACTATCATGTGTACTTTGTTCAATATCTTGGGCGTTATTGCTTACAGGGCAATGTAGAATATTACATCAATACACCATAAATAGCTGAACACCATTCAGACAGTTTTCTTGTTTGTGTTGCTTTGGACATTGAATTCCAGTTTATCAAACTTCAGAAAGCTTTTGCAGGATGAATCTGACCAACATGATCTAGCTCATGTTGATGCTGAACGATCAGTTAAAATCGTGTTATCTTCGAGTAGTACCTTTGTCCAATATTGAAACTAGCATAATGACATTCCCTTGTGATCATCTATAGGAGCCAAATGAAACAAAATTCTCAAACATTCATTTGTTGTATTTCTTTGGATGATTGTTTATACATTATCAATTCTCATATATGTGAATCTATTGACGAAGGTGTGAGAAGAATGCTGTTATCTAATTTTTTTCCAGTTTTTTAAATGGTTGGCGAAATAGTGATCATAGTGGGCATACATTGAAAATGTTTAAATGTATTATTCTTTATCGTGTTTCAATTAATGGCAATGTCCATCGAAAATGATTTTTCAATTTCTATATCATTGTACTTAACCCTAAAATTCTACAGACAATTCAGAATCCTGGAATTATAGTAAAAATACGTTTTGAAAATTGGATAGTAGAAACTTTCATATGCAAATATTTTTATTTTGAACATTCAAATGTCTAATCTTGAATTTTTTGACGTTTTCTTCTTACTTGAGACATACAGATGAGCGCACGTTAAGCATTTAGATTTCTAATATCAAGCATCAGTGTATCTGTCTCGTTTGCTTTCGAAAATTAAATTTTCATTTTTAAAAAAAAATGTTACATGCTAATATCAAATCTCAAATACCAACATATTGATCAACGAAACATCATAATATGCAATTTTATCGCAATATTGCTTTGCATGTTGATCCATTGAATGAAGCATCAGGTCAATAATGTGTGATTATCTCATGCTTATATTCGAGTATTGTGATCGAAAGTACGAGCTTTAGGTCCCGCTGGGAGGCTACAGGCCCCGTATTCTTTAATCCTCTTATACACGAAACTTAAACTTAAAGCGTAACAACTTTGACAGTATCTAACGGTAAATATTTTGAGGCCAGATTCATTAAACATTAGCATATATTCATTTTCTGGATTCTCTTTAATCCATGTTCACTTCCAATTATCAATCCATGCAGCAAGTACTTTGCGTTTCAAGCTGGGGCTCGAGTTTCTTGATCGCAGCTGTAGGTCCTGGGTTGTAATATAGGATGTCGTAAGAGGCGAATGAGTGGAGGCAACTCGTTTGCGGTGGGTTGCGACCCGTGTCGAGGGAAGAAAGTATCCTGGTAGTTGAGCAGAGGCTTTCCAATGCAACACACTACTTTTTAGCTTTACTTCTTCTAGACGTGTGGTCGGGATTGGCCCAGTCTGGACAAATTGCTGGTCACGTGGTGCTCTAGGAGGTCATATTAAACTACTTCACATACTCACTCTTTTTCCCTTGATTCTCTCTGGATACCACCATTGCTCCTAAAATCTAATTCTTTATATTCATTTTCCTCCTCTCTGAAGACTTTCTAGAAGGCGCTGGCTTAACTGGTCAATCGGGAGGTATCTTTACCGGATGAGTGTACCACCTGTGTATCCCTGGCACTTAAAAAGTGTCCCCATATTGGACTCCGCGGAGGGTGGGTTAACATGACTGATGAATATAAAACAAAACATAATGAAAAACAAAACCCAAACCAACTGAAACGATCCAATGCTTTAACTGGCTAGAATGATGAACCATGTGGCGTGGAATGATTCACACGCTTCATGCTAATTCAGTCAAAAGATGCGAGAAAACCGATTACTATCACATTTATAGTTGAAAAGACTATACTTAGCCTGATCGGCACGCCCAAAAGTTACACGAAAGTTAAGTTGGGTAGCTTGCTCGTTGAATGTGAGCGGAAATTACAGACAGAATATATCAAGATAAATCAGACGTTCTATGATATTCCAGTTACTTCTTTCGCTCATTCAACTCTTATCTCATACGAAGGTGTCATTCGATGCCGTAACTTGGCAGGGGTCAGTGACACTGAAATCATCGAGGGAATGAGGTACCAAGAGACGTCATTGTAATTCGTCGTATCCGTATGAAACGTGGCTCACAATTGCATGACACCAACACCATCATACTTACCTTTAACACGCCAACAGAACCTAAGGGAGTAAAGGGTGGCTTTTTGCAGGTTAAAGTTAAAATATATATTCAAAATCCTCTTCGCTGTTTCACGTGTCAGAAGTACGGTCACCACGAAGACAGATGTTCCAGAAGCTCCGTGTGTGGCCGATGGAGCGACCCCAACCATTTAGAAACAGACTGCAACGCGAACCCACATTGTAGGAAAATGTGGCAAGGGTCATCATGCCAACACTAAAGACTGCGAGGCCTGTAAACTAGAGAAGGAGATTCGGAGTAAAATACACGACAAACATCCCCTTTACAGAGGCCAGAAATATGGTCGAATATCGACCTTTTGTACATGGCTCAACCTTCTCAACTGTTGTAAAGACCAGTCCAAAGACAACCAAGGATGGACAAACCCAAACAGATCTACCCTATACAGAAGTAACTGCAAATGCCCCACACTACAAGGCACAAAGAAACACAGTCTACACACAAACAACTTTCAACAACCCTGATTTCCTACATCTCCAAACAGTAAAAAGATACAACAAACAGACAGGCAGCAAAGTGGGTCTGATAACAACATTAAGCTGCACAACAAACTTGGCGACTTCGAGGACATGGACGGAGAAGAAACTGTTCCATATTCTCACTGTGGCTCCAGACCTACAACCAAACTATTTAACCCAGTACTTCCTCCAGATAAATAAGCACATAGATTTCCCGCGCGAAATGTTTTACTTAATTACATTATCTCCGCATTAAATTCATAATGAATAACACCATCGTACAATTGAATTTTCGAGGACTTAAATCAACTACAGTGATATTATTCTGCTTTTAAACGAACATGATCCTGCAGTACTATGTCTGCAGGAACCATTTCTAAGACCTATTCTAAAGGGCATCAGGAGGAGTCTCCGTTGTTATGAACAATAGGGCCCTTCATAGAGTAACTCCCTTAAACAAAAATTTGCAAGTCATTGCTGTAAGTGTCACTTTACATCCAGTGATTTCCTCTTGTTCATTTTTTATACCACCGAACACCAACCTACTACTAAACGAATTACACAACCTTGTTAAACAACCGCCCGTGCCATTTATTCTATTCGGGGATTTTAATGCCCATAACATTTTATGGGGATGAAATTGCATAAGGGCCAGAGGCCAACAAGTAGAAGATTTCATTTTTAGACGTAATTTGTGTGTATATAACACAGAACCATTAACATATTTACATCCAGAAACGGGCACATAAACGAGTATTGATCTGATGATTTTTACTCGTTCGCTACTATCGGATTATGATTGAAACGTCGCTGAGGACGTTCACAGCAGTGACCACTTTCTAATCACTCTTAAGAACATTAACTCTACAACTGATGAAGCAATTCCACAATGGAATATAAAGAAGGCCGACTGGGACACGTTTGAAAAGCTTTGTAAAACTAGTTATTCCTAGAAGTCACGATGTTACAATCATAACTAAGCTTACATCACTCTGCTGAACAAATTGCCCTATATCAGCTCTAGAAACCAATCAGTGTCGTGCTCTCTTATTTGTCAATAATTTGATTTTACAAAGGGATACATTTCTGTTTAGCCAATGTGAGCAGAGATGCCTCTTACTTGTGTGAAAAATGCAGATAACTTCTGCTATGTTTGTGGTGAAGTGACCTTTGCATCACAAAAGCGCAGTATAACCACTATGGTTAAGAAAGACGATTACCTTTATTTGGCTGCAAAAGTGTAGATTAGGACAAGAGGTGGGCCCCACACATGTGCTGCAGCACTTGTGAAACAAACCTGCGCCAGTAGTTGAACAGGAAAAGGAAATTTATGACTTTTGCAGTGCCAATGATTTGGAGAGAGCCAACAATCATATCAGCAATTGTTACTTCTGCATGGTGGCTCCAGTTGGGAAAGGTGTGTCAAAGAGGAAAACGTGGACTGTGCATTATCCAAACATTCCATCAGCTATACACCCAGTAGCCCACGGAAAAGGACTGAAGGTTCCTGATGCACCAGAATCATTCTCATTTGAGTTAGACATGGAAGAGGAAGAGGATGAAACTTCCAGTCCTGAACCATCGATGTCACATGAGCCATATTTTCTCTCCTCCTCCTCCTCTGAACCACACCTCATAACACAAGGTGGACTGAATGACCTTGTCAAGGAGTTTGAACTATCCAAGAGTAAGGCAGAGCTGTTGGGCTCCAGACTACAGCAATGGAATCTCCTGGCAGGTGATGTTAGGGTTTCCATGTTCAATGACCGTCAAAAGGATCTTGTTTTATTCTTCTTTATGGAAGGCGATCTTGTAGCCTGCAACAACATCGATGGTGTGATGGCAGCCCTCAACATAATTCATGACCCAGATGAGTGGAGACCGTTCATTGATTCATCGAAGACCAGTCTTAAATCTGTTTTGCTGCATAATGGCAATTCCAGTTGGTCATACAGTCCATATGAAGGAAACCTCTGAAAACATGAAACAACTTTTGAGGTGCATAAACTATGACCAACATCAGTGGCAACTTTGTGGCGATTTGAAGGTTCATGTTCTCTTGCTTGGTCTGCAGGCTGGATACACAAAGTACTGCTGCTTTCTCTGTGAATGGGATAGTCGTGCGAGAGATTCCCACTACATCAAGAGAGATTGGCCACCCCGACAGTCATTGGAGCCTGGGAGGAAAAGTGTTCAGGATCCACCACATGTTGAATCAATGAAAAATTTGTAACCACTCTTGCACATCAATATGGGTCTGATGAAAAACTTTGTCAAGGCCATGGGCAAAACACAAGCAGCTTCCAAGTACCTTCGTAGAAAATTTCCAAGGTCAAGTGAAGATGAGATAAAGGAAGGTGTCCTTATTGGTTCTCAGATTCGTGAACTTCTTGGAGATGATGCATTTGACTGTGCACTGCGTGGCAAGGAAACAACGGCATGGAAAGCGCTGGAAGTTAGTGGCAACACATTTTCTCGGAAACAACAAGGCAGACAACTACAGGGAGTTGTTGGAAAACCTCATCAAGGTATACAAAGGACTTGGATGCAACATGTCGCTAAAGATACATTTTATTGCACTCTCATGTAGATTTTTTCCCCACTGAACTGCGGAGCAGTGAGCGAAAAGCACGGTGAGCGATTTCACCAGGACATTGCAACAATGGAGAAACGCTATTAGGGCAAATGGAGCCCATCAGTACTTGCAGACTATTGATGGACAGTGACAAGAGATGCTCCATTTAATGAATACAAGAGACAAGCCAAGAAGCTCCTAGTAGACACTGAAGAATGACTAAACTATGTATAAACATAATAGTGTTTTGCCTTTTGTTTGATAAGATTTTATTTATATAACCCTTTTGCTGTTTTTAAAGTGTTATATAAACAGGACAGGTGAAATATTATCATGCAAAGCAACCATAAACACATGAAAAGACCTAGGTTTACAATGTATGATTAAAACTCTACTATCTACACTATATACATATACGAAAAATGTAAAAAGTTAAACATCTTTGAAACAGTAGCCAATCAGGTGAATTCAGCGCATCACAATCCATAATAAAAAACACATCTTATCTCTGATTCAGACAACTTCTAAAAATTGTAAGCCATTGTAATTTAATATCTCGTTTTCAAAGTGACTTTCGAAATGTCCGTAGCACCAATGATCAGCTGGTTAGACTGGAAACATCTTTTCGAGACGTTTTATCACGAAGGCACATTTAGTAGGGGTTTTCTTTGATTTAGAAAAGGCCTATAATATAACATGGAAGTACGGAATAATGAATGACCTGCACGATCTGGGTCTAGAAGGACATCTGCCTTCTTTTATATGAAACTTTCTCTCAAACAGGGAATTCAAAGAACGAGTCGGTTTCATCCTCTCAGATATGTACGAGCAAGAGATGGGTGTGCCCCAGGACAGCATATTATCTGTAACGCTTTTCAACATCAAAATTAATAGCATTACCAAGTGTTCGGCTCCTGGTGTGGATTACACCTATACATCGAAGAATTCCTAACATCGATTAAAGCACATGCATGCAATTGAAAGACAACTACGAAAATATAAACAAGATTAAAATAGGGTCAATGCCAAACGGTTTCAAATCCTCAAAATTAAAAACAGTATGCATGCATTTCTGTCAGTTACGAAGACACCATGATGAACCTAAACTCACGCTGGACGGAACACCTATACATGTTGTTGAGGAAACAATGTTTTTAGGTATAATTTTCGACAATAAACTGACCTTTATTCCACACATAAAGAACTTGAAAGCTAAATGTTTGCAATCTCTAGATTTACTTAAAGTAGTTGCGCACACTGACTGGAGTGCTGATAGAAAAGTCATCCTCAATTTGTATAGAAATTTTAATCGCTCCAAACCAGACTTTGGTTGCGTTGTTTATGGTTCAACCTGAAAATCATACTTCAAGATGCTTGACCCAATTCACGATCAAGAAATAAGACTCTTTCTTGGAGCACGTAGGACATCCCCATGTGAAAGCCTTCTCGCTGAAACCACCTTTATGAGATCGTAGAAAAATGTTTTCCATTCAGTTTTCGTCAAACCCTCTGAACCATGCTTTTTCGGCTGTATTTCAACCCAAATACAAAACATTATCCTAAATTAAACCAAATGTCATACTTTACTTTGGCATTAGAATATCATCTGGCCTTGACAATCCAAACTTGATCTTTCTAGAATCCAAAAGTCATCCATATCCAAAACACCTCATTGGATACTTAAGCGACCAAAAGAACGTTTTACGCTACACGATGGAACAGAATCTGAGACAAATCCTTCTTGCTTCCTTAACTATTATCAGGAACTCCTCGCCGTGTTTAAGAACTGTGCAAGAATTTGCACTGATGGAGCAATGGATGAGGAAAAGGCAGCTGCCTTCGTTAATGGAAATCTCACAACAAAAGTTTGCTTACCTACTGGTTCATCGATTTTTTTTCCAGCCGAAATCAGAGCAATATACATCGCTCTGAAATATATCGAAACAAAATTTATTATAAACTGCATCATCTTCTTCAATTCACTATCAGTGCTTTGCAGAACATTAGAAAACCCAGTACGGACCAATATTCTCATGAATCATACCGAGCTGGGTACCTCCCACAATATAGTATAATGTTCGCTACCCACCCACATTGGAATTCAACGTGACGAAAAAGTAGATCGTGCTGCTAAACGGCCCTATCGATAGAACCATCTGATTTTAAAATACCATACACTGATTTTAATCCGAGTATCAAACATTTTTACGTCTTCAGAGGCAGGCATCATGGAATGATGTAATAAATAACAAACTGCATGCAATCAAGTCAGCCCTAGGAGATTGGGCTCCTGCCTATATAACCAACAGTAGGGACGAGGTAGTCATTGCAAGAATTAGAATTGCTCAGCTCATATTTATAGAACCCTCTCCTACATCCTCAATGGCGAAGACCCACCTGAGTGTGTTTCATGAAGTGAACCATTCACTGTTAAGCACTTTATGATATATTGTTCCAATCTCCAACCTGCACGTTACTACAAGGTTCATCAGACGAAGATACTTTTTGATACAATAAATATCTCTTGCATTTTAAAATTCCTGAAAGTAGTAAACATGTGTTCTAGGATATACCTTTCATGCCATCACTTTGAGTATTTGTATGTAATACATATACCGGTGTTCACATTAAGTACCTTTTCATCTAAATATTCATTGACATACACCATTTACATTCCCCGTTGATAGGGAAGCTTGATATATTACCATCACAATCTCATCCCTTTGCTTTTAATTGTTTGATTTTATTATCGCTAGTCGATAATAAACCCTTAATCAACTCTAATCTTACATATAACTTTTTCTATGACCTTAAATAGCCGTACAGTGCTGGTGCTTCGTTTAAACCATAATCAACCAATCGATCAATCTTGATCAAAGAGCTTCAGGAATATAGGACCTAGTCAGAATGCTATTTATACTACAATTCAATCGAATGTTGATGATTCAAGAATACGGCATAAGCATTAAATCATATTTGTAAATCAGTATAGTATTAGGGGGAAACTCGTGTAATATCTAGGATACTAACCACTAATTGTGTGCTTTTTACGTGATGTTTCAGTTTCGTGTTTTGCATGTACGGATGACCCTTCAGACTGTGAATATACTTTCCAGTTAGTAACCTGTTCGTTCCCTAACAATTACTGCATCAATGATCTGACAAACAACGCGGACGCCTCACGAGTCCTTATTAGAAGGTATGAAACATCCTAAATTGTTCCTGTTTCAAGGTCAGTAGAGTACAAATCGAAAATGACTGCGTTTTGAAAATAATGCCCGTTTTACGAAGATCAGATATACGAATTGGAATCAGTTCCACCTCACCTTTTACCAAGCAGATTGAATTAAATAAAAATATTTCTATATGCTAATCCTACAATGCAAAAATTTACAATTTCGAATCGTTCAAGGATATTTAGAAGCATAGAATCACTTGCACATTTTGAATATATACTAAAACATCCTAATCAACCTTTTTATCATCAAATGTCACATGTCCCACATATTATCTAAATATCTATGAGTTGTGTCCTTGCAATGTCGCCATCAGTTTTGACCATCATGTATTACAAGCAGGCAGTGAATAAAATAGGCTTGATATCTATTTATTCACGCTTTTCATCAGACTATAATCTCTGAATAATCTGAAATGAAAACAATTTACTTAGAACCAATATCAGGTCTAGGAAAAAAATATGGTATTCATTTTGCTGTCATCCTCTTTAATCTTCAATGACGACGACGACTATGATGATATTAATGGCGGTATTGGTGTTGATGATTATTATTTGAAACTCTACCATTAGCATGCATTGTAAATTATTATTGGCATTATTATTACAAGAAATAATGCGTGCACAGTCATCTTATCTCTATAATTAATACTTATGAACCTGAACGACAAAGTAAAGGGATATCTTTCTAAATCATGTATGTTTTTCTCCACTACAGATGCGGTAATTATGATGAGTGTGTAAATGACTGGTGGCAAACCTACTCTGACGATGAACGATGTAAGAATTTCAATCAAGATATTCCGTATAATCTTGATTTCAATTGCAAATACTGCTGTGTAAAAGATGGTTGTAATAACAGAATTCATCCTCCCGACGAAACTCTGTTCATTAAGAATTAGATCAGTTGATAATACTACTTTCTGATTATTTCCAGAACGTATACAGACCTAAAATAAATTTATAGTGCATTAAATGTTTATCTTTGTTCTAACGAAAATCTTTATTCCAATACAACACTCCATCTTTAGAACCATGACTATTTCTTCTAGCTACCATTCTGTTCATTTTGTCAATGTGAAGGATGTATACTGGCATCTACATTTTTAAAAAAAATATGAATTTCCGGCTATTCTGTTTCAGAAGATTACCATCGTGTTGAATCAGTGAAAGCTATTATCACACAGGGATCGATTTACTATCGTGTGCTTAACAGTTAAGGAACCAAAACTTACGTAAGCATGTATATATAGTGCATATACATATCTAAGGAAGAAAAAAGTGAAGGGAAATTATATTATTGAAGAGGTGCTGTTTCAGTGTAACGCAATAGCAACATCTCACTTTATTATAGGTCGTGGAAGAAGCGCACTGTCCTCATAAAACGATTACATTTATGGTGAGACGTGGGGTGGATGACATAGACATGTACTTTTAAAATAATAGGTGTAATATATACAACATTTGTCGTAGTAATGAAGTTGATGTATTGTTATAGCTACTAATTCTATAGCTACCAATACTAGCTAGGGAACGTCAACAAGTATACTGTTTTGTTGGAAACTACAACATTTTAGTATAACATACCTCTGGAGACGTATATGAGAAAGACTTCATTAAAGGTAGGTTACAAATAGAATTATATCAAATTATCTTTTTGTACAATCAGAAGGTTTGGATAGTATGAAATCATACTGTCGGCCAGAGTAATCAGTGTTTGCTGTCATTTCGTTGGCCAGAACACAGATCATACCCCGCTCTGGTTGCTTTTTCTAGTTTAGATTGATGTAAAATGCGTCTGTTAAGTTTTAATATACTCATATGCTGAGAAGAAATTTAACATAAACTCGCGAAATATATTTATGTAAACTGGAGACTCAAAGTAATATTTTCTGACATGGACTATTTACTTGTGTATTCTTGGTTTCAAAGTTTTTCCAAGCATATGGAAACGGCGATGGTGACAACATTTGTAAACAAGAAAACGAAATATGACAGAAGTCTAGTATTTTGCATTCCAACGAGAAACAATCGAAATAAAAATTATTGATCAATTCAGCGCGTCTTAATTACAGTGTATAAAAGCCAAGTGTCAATGGTAGAATAATTAATGCACCACGCACTTATCCAACACAAAAAAGAAAACGGTATAATAGAGACAGTTGGACCTGCAGATGAGCAGGCGGAAGTGGTAGGGATCAGATGCTCTGTTGACATTTATTGTGGATCATACAAAAGTGGTTTGTGTGAGATAAATGCAATCAAAATATTGTGCTTAAAGTAGCATGGTGATTAAAAACCATATAAAATAAAAATAAATTAAATAAATTAATTTCATTCATTTCATGAAAAATTGCATTGTAAAATATGCAAAACATTATATGAATAACTGACGAGATAGGGCAGCAAAAATGAGTACACATGCGTAAAAGAAAAGTTGAGTAGCGCATTTCCTGTTTCGGTGTACAACCTGAACATTAAACGCAAACTCTGGTCAACTGTCCAGATATAACAAAATGCACACACTTGCGTTATTCCCAAACTTGTTTCCCCCTAATTAACAAGAACATCAAGAAAACGGGCACGAAGTACATTAAATAAGATCGAACACATTACATTTAACATAACAAATGGAATGCAGATGCTAAGTTCCTTCATACAAGCAATAAGGACATAAACATAAAGAAACGAGATGAATAAGGTCACACATAAATTAACTTCAAATACAACCAAGCAAGGCTCACAGAGCAAACCTTAAGCTCAAACATTTCCTATATAAATTGCATACAAATAGCAAAATTGGTACTAAAAATATTGATTAAGGTCTTGGACGTTTTCTCAAGTTTCATTTACAATCTTCACGCTTGATCCATAAAATTCCCCCACAATCAATAAAATAAAATTTAAAAAAATGCAAAAAAAAATCTCCTCATTTAATAAGGACATATATATGCTTATAGGTAGGCACGTGGGCTTTAAATGGCTATATTCTTCACATTGCCAGTAATAAAAAATACTACACACAAAAAAAATTTAATAGCGTTCACCCATTCATAGAGTACGTCGATGTTGATGACATTGTGGCAAAGCGTACACATTCCTGTACTTGGTACAGTAGAGTTAATAAATAACAAGAGAGGCGGCGCGCGTAACACAGCAGAAAGAAAATAATAGAGTTTGTTTTGAAAACTACAGGATATTATTTGCTTTAAACAGATGTCACGGAATGGTATAAATCCCTTTATTTATTAAATACCTGTACTCGGGTTTCGTTTTTTTGTGTACAACAATACCAGAGGGTGATTTATGTATATTGTACAATATTTCGAAACAGTTGAGTTCGGTTCATCGTATGCCGCAAGTGCGAGGTGCTTTCGATGGGATGAACCGAATACTTCCAGCTCACTAACGATGTAGGGTTGCATCTTCTGTGTATAAATACCTCACCGTAAGACTAAAATCTTTACATTACGGAACGTCTTGTCAGTGAGCAGTCTCCTTAAGGACTTGCACACCTTCAGCTGTAGAGGTATGTGAGTTATTTATTAATTTCTTATGTATGTTGTAAGTTATAGCTATTGTACTACAACGTTTATTTTGTATATTTTCTATGTAACTTAGGCTTACGTAGTATAATGCAAATATTTTCTATTCTTGTTTGTGACTTAGCAAGAGATTTATATTAGCAATATAAAGTGGCATTTTTAAGAAACATTTAGTACCGCAGGATTCTGATCGGACACGGGTAGGTTCACTTCTGGACCTGTTTATTGCTTTGTAATGTTGTGCCGATAATGTAATTTATATATTTTATCGTATATAACGTCATTACGTGTCATCGTATATGCCCGTGTCATGCATAGTACACGGTGTTAGATGTATTTGCAGTATATCGGAGTCGACTAGGTACCATCTGTAGAGTTAACCATAGAAGTTGACCATAGAAGCTGTAAAGCTGAACCATAGCAGCCGTAGAGCTGAGTGAAAGTGTTGCTGGTCGAGTAGCAGGTGATCGGGCGTTGTTGACCGAATTGGTGGGCGCTGATTACTCGATTGACCAAGGAATTGAATGGTGGTCGGTGACTACATTAAATGCTGACTGCTTGATTGACCAGTGTGACTGGTAGCCAAGTGTGCTAGTGACGTAGTGTGTTTGTGTTACTCCATGCACGTATTCTTTTAGGCGTGGGATAATTTTGGGGTTTGTGATACCCAGTGTTTTGGAGACTGTAAAGATATTGTGCATGATATACAACTTTATCGTAGATTCTGCAAAGTACTAGGAGGAAAGCAGTTAAACATCTTGCCTCGCACTTCACAATTGACTTTGTCGTGGGAAAACCATTGTTAACTTCCCACTAGTATGTAAACCAATTACATAAAACTTCAGTATTTTATTATAAAACTTCATATACACATATATCACCCTTCAATGGGATCTCATCTCATTTCTGCACTACATGCCACATGGATAGGTAATGCAAGATTGGAGATAAACTGGAAACAAAATACAAACCTACAACAACATATATGTTCTTTGACACAATCAGCAAATGTAATACTTACTGCAATGGCTGAATACGAACGGATTCTAATCCTATAGTCTCCATCTTACAACGAAATGTATGACTTTAATAAAAGTAACCATACTCTCCTTGTTAAGAAAGTAACCTATGTTGCATACAGTGAGACGAATTTTTGTTCAGACAGGAACATTATTACTTTTTGCAGCTGAAAGGTTGTATAAGCATTGAAAGGAGCATTACTTATTGGGATAATATATTTGAGGAAATAATATTCGATTAATAATTGCAATCATGTCCTACTCAGAATAATGGGATGCAGAGAAATGTACTAAATTGATAATGACCAACTGATACCATCTATATGAACACGACATCTTCCTGATTCAACACTATCTAATGTTCAGAAAGCCCCAAACTCATGCAGGTGGAAGTCATGAGTGCATCTAAACATCGGTTAATGGAGCACAACCGTCAAGCAATCGCAACGTCTGAAATGCGTCCAATATGCCATTTGACACATTTCTTCAACATAAGCTTTACCCTTCCGATCAGCCGAATGTGTACAGAATCCCGACGTTCCTTACCCACACATACCCTATTCATGCTTAAGTCAGATACATATATACCGAGAACATATAAAGTATCTAAGACGATATACAATGAAATAAATATCTGAAATAATACGAAAATCATTCTCACATTTTATTTATTTCCTACAACAATGCATCAGGTATACCAGTATGGCAAGTGAGCAATACGATTGTCGAAGAACTATCTGATTAAAACAGAATGATACAATATTCAATTTCGCTGACATAACAACAATCTGAAAAATAATTGGAATCAACATATGAAAGACGCAAGATTAAAAACACTTTAATACAGAATTAGCAAATTATATCTTAGGCTTGAGAGGGTGTATGGCCGTCAAAGAAACGTCATCGACAAAGCAATTTAAATCATTTGTATTTATATTAAAAGAAAACAAAAATGGTACATATCCGTAAGAGCAGAAGCCATAAATGCAATTCACAGTAATAATGAAAACAAAGATAAACGGCATGTATCTTTGACAGATTACACACGTCAGTCAGACGCA
>JAECUM010043763.1:0-44178 GCA_016617855.1 Megalonaias nervosa
TATATATATATATATATATATATATATATATATATATATATATATATATGTCGATGAACTACGTTGTTGAAATTCGCGATTATAGTATATCCATTCCGAACATAAACTATTTGCTATATACTCAGATGATGCTTATGCTGACGCTAAAATAGAAATGAATGCTGTTCATTTTCTACGCAGACAATAAAGCATGATTTTTCTATGTTCGTATTATATATCCAGCAATCATAGCATCGACCTTTGACTTTCATGCGTGTCGGAAATCGCTACAAAGTTGTCCTCATTGGCAAACGAAGGAACAGCTGAATGAAAAGCAAACAGACTATGGTTAACTTTTTGATTTTATGAAAATATTTTATTTGAACAACATTCTTAGATGTAGTTTATACAGAAATGTTGGTTATAGATCGGCGTTGCGGTATTTGTTTCTCTCTCTCTCTCTCTCTCTCTCTCTCTCTCTCTCTCTCTCTCTCTCTCTCTCTCTCTCTCTCTCTCTCTCTCGGTGCAGCACAGATATGGAGCTATTTCTCCTTGTGATATATTGAGACTAGCTCTTACTATTCAGCCGAATCTCTTATTTTCCTGTCCTCAACTTTCCGACACACATACCTTGGACAATCCAACGAGAAATACTTGCTATTTCCCGGTGCTAGTTTTGGCTTCCCTCAGAACTTTCGCGAGGAAGATTACTTAAAAATTGAATTTCGTCTGGGAAACACACCCCATCGTTTAGCTTAACTAATCAGGATCACATTATCTACTCGCCAAATATTTTAACACCCCCATCGAAGACAGATTAATTTTCTTCAGACCGATCTTTTAAATAACTATTCTGGAAAATATTATTTTATGACACCTGTTTCAAATGGCCCAAGACCTCCTAAAAATTTGGCTGTGGTTTGTAATAGCTTTTTTATTTCCCGCTACATGACCTTACGTTAACATATCTGTCTCAACGTTATCGAGCGGACTCGAATTAAAATTGGCTTATGCATCCAAATAAGGGTAGTTAACTATTACAAGCCTAGCCCACACGTCCGTCTAGATGATCGTATCATGCTGACCACGACAGAATGTACTGCGAAATTATCTACAACATTTTGCACTATTACAATGGCGTACCAAACATTCCATAAATAAGCTAAGTTTTCCAAAGTTTGAAATAAATTAATTTCCACAAGCGTTACTTTTCCTATCTGTATTTACATTTTTTGCATCTATGAAGTTACTAAATTATATGTCGGGTGCAACTGCACACAAAAATAGACCCTGGTCTGACTTCGTATAATGCACTGCAGATCAGAGTCTGTGTTGTCTGTTCTACTGATTACTCCTAACAATTCATAGAGTCATATCTGCCGGTAAATTTTGCGACGGCAGATATTGGTCAATACATTTTATAGCTGGACCCGACTTATAAGCGAGTATAGACGATATATCTTAAATATGTACAGGAAATATTAGCGTGATCTGAGGACAGTTTATGAGTCATGATATAAACATTAAATATTGCATGTGACTAGGGAAATCTGACCGGGCACAATTGTATGAATCACTGCTTACAAATCTTGCTGAAACTTGGTAATCATGGTGGTTTTCTATACATAATAAAAAACTCAAACAAAGAAAACAACAACAACAAAAAGAAAACAACAAAACAACACCAAAAACACAAAAACCACAAAAAAAAAAAAAACCAAAAACAAAAACAAAAACAAAACAAAAACAAACAAACAAAAGAACAACAACAAAAAACCCAAACAATACAAATTAAACAAAAAACTTTATTTTTCATTTTCTGCTAACAATGCACAACTATTAACGCTTCCCGTAGTCACCTTTCTGCTCCTTTTTGGTTCCTATTTTGTTATCAATTATGATGTAAATTGTGAATTGTTCAGGTATGTATAAAGTTTTATTACCCCCAATCTCAAAAAAAAAAAAAAACCAAAAAAAATAAACAACAAACAAAAACCTAAATTAAACGAATACAAACCCAACCCAAACAGAGTCACTTAAATTAGAATTCAACAGACGTATCTGAGATTTGTTTCCATTCATGTATGCATATTTAAGTTTTACAGTCCAACTATAGTCGGATATTTCTCTGCCTCTGTATGTCTGTCTGTCTGTATGCATAACATATTCATGCATATTGGTGTGTGTACGTGTGTGCGATATTATGAGATCTTGTTGCACGACCCCATTTGCTGAATTGCTAAAGGCAAGAAAATAAATGTAAAACTAAACTTAGAGTAACTGAAAAAAGAGGGTGCTCGCATTTTATAAATTTATCTTTGGCGGGTTAATGTCTTTGACAAGATTGTTCATCTTATTCTAATTTTAAAACATACATCTTCTCATTAGCATCCACCATGGACACGTACATCATTTAAAAGGAACGATAGACTTTGTATGTCAATGGTTTCTAAAAGCACAGGACCAATGAAATTGTCAGAAACGCACAATAAATATCCTTTCGGACTTTACATCATGAAAAAAGAATGAAATTGATTTGAACGAAACTCTTCCTGATTCTAAAAATAGATTTGATCGGGAAAGCATATACAATACAGCTAATCTAAATCTCTGGTCATCCATCGAACGTAAATTTCGACATTTCATTGGCCGACTGTATATCGGACGACAGATCCATTGTGCATGTTCAAATTGGCAGGTTGCCCGTGTGAAGATAATTTTATCTCTGATATGAATTGATGATTTTTTTGGTTTCTCTACACCTATAGATTTCTCGGTGCTAACATGACTTTTCGCCCTACTTTAGACCTGTCAGCTACCTGTATTATCTTTCCGCTGTCAATTAACTGATTTCTTTTTGGGTCAGTAACGACCCGATTTGAATGATCTTGGCGGGGCCCTTGGATTTATACGCGGGGCCTCTTTTAGGACGGTATTTGAAAAAAAAAAAACTTTTAAACAAGTTTTATATGATATTGAACTTAAAATTTTCTTTCATCGATTTTAAATTATTTTCTCTCTAAAGATATATTTTTAAAAATTACTAACGATCGGCGCTACTGTGAGTGCGGAGCCCGATTGGGCCAAATCTGTCCAATCGGCGTAAATCCGGCCCTGGTTTTAGTCCAGGCTATACGGTATAAGGCAGGGTAGCTTTAATGATGTTGCTGACGTAAGCAACTGTACAATATGAATAGATAAATCGTAATGTTTGTTTTTTGTTTTTGTTTTTGTTTTTTTTTCTATGAGAGATGGTGGGGTTAGAAACTATATGTTTAAATAACAGTAACAACATGCAGTTATATTGTGATTATGCTAGTCACATACGACACATGCTTTTCCTCGTGTGAGGTATGAATTAGAATACCAGAGTAGATTACATATCGTTAAAAGGAATATGTCCTAATCGGGAGATCATGGGTTTCAGCCCTCAAAGACGTGGTGGTGGTGGTGTGTGCGTGTGTATGTGTGTGCCAGGACGAGAGCGCAAAATCACGCTTGATGCAGAGTTCAAAAAGTGAGATCCAAAAGCAACATGAAAAAAGACAGGAAGCTCGATAAATTTGAAATGATTTTCTCCAACTTTCCAGTCCTGTGGTGGATATAAAAGTTCTTTTCAAGGCAAAATTGAAGCAGTTTTTGCCACTAGTTACCTTGGATAACGATGAGTAGGCGATAATACATCACAACAAGTCGATATTTTCTTGGATAACAATGCACAGGCGATAATACTTCACAACAAATCGATATTATCTTCGATAACGATGAGTAGGTGATAATACATCACAACAAGTCGATATTATCTCGGATAACGATGAGCAGACGGTAATACATCACAAACAATCAGTGTCCTGTGCATCATCTAAAGAGCTTTGAGTCTTCAGGAAGTAGGCTTTTTTTTTTTTTTTTCAATTAAATCTTGTCATGACAGATTGTTTGTAGGATGTCTACTAAGAGACATTATTTTCTTCTCATCTTTATCAGATGAAAAGGTCGGAGACAAATTGAATGAACAAAACGTTTTCCAAGCATTTTAAGGATCTGAAAATATTTTGTTTATAAAATATTAACTCTTAATTGGACACCCGATTATCATATAAATAAAAGTTAATTCACGCGCACGCGCACTTGTATATGTCTCTATGCAATGAGAGCTAATAAAGACCACTAGGTATATTATTAACAAAACTCTGAGATTTTGCACAGTCCAAGTTAAAAGCTTTGATATAACCAAACGACAATGAATAATAGTAATGGCTGATGGGGACGTTTGAAACAGAAATCATAATCGAAAATGAATTTGTTTCAACGCTTCTTTATTTATTTGTTTATTTATTTATTTATTTACTTGTTTACTTACGTACTTAGGGGTCCCGAGTGTCCGAGTGGTCTAAAACGCTCACCGTTACGGATCACTGCCATCTCATCTTTGTCTGCGTGAGTTCTAGTCTCGGGTTTGGCCAACCTGGGTATGTAAGAAAGCTTGCCAGAAGCTTCTTGTGGGTCGGTGGTTCTTTCCGGGGTTTTCCCGGGTTCGTCCTACACCAGTTATGCTGGCCGCCATGTATTGCCTGTCTTGTGCTGAAAAATGGCGTTAAACCCTACAACAACAACAACTTACTTATTTTAAAATACTTTACGTTTATTAAGTATAGGTTTTTTTGAATTTATTAACATATCAATGACATTCAAATGAAAACAATTATTCATCATAGTCATCGCGCTGAAATGAAAAATGTCAGAAATACGCCATAAACAGTCAACCAATCCTATACTAAGTTTAAACGTTGAAGTCATCTCCATGCAAAAATATCCAGGATATAAAATTTGTGGTAAAACTTGTACCTGGAGTCAACTGATCAGCTGATCGAATATATTGTCCACAATACCCCGAAGTCTATTCAACTATCACCTCATGTTTTATAAACACCGCCACCTGATATTGCTCAACAAAGAAGAAAAGTTGTCAGTTCGTAAAAATGGCGACGACCATACGTTTGTGAGATGTGAAACGTTAGAAATGAGGAACAAAACAAATGATCAGAAGGGATAACGATCATGTAAAGGTTGGTAGAGTTTGCTTAAATTGCTCATATATTGAGTTTTGCAGACAATTATACTATGTTCCTAATCTGGAGTATAACTGGTTTTGCTAAGCTAGGACAAAGGAAAAATACACAGGACCCAGAAATTTATTCAGTTCCAACAGAGATTCATTCTTTTTTTTAACCGCGTTATCCCCGCTTGAGTAATGTAAATCTTTCTACACCTATCTAGATAGATACTTAAAGTGACTGTCGCATTATTGAGGTGGAGGTGGGGGAGTCAGTAGTTCTGTACTAGAAACACTTATTATTTTTGTTGTTGTCGTTCTATCTTTTTCAAGAATAATTGCATACTGTATACAAGTATTTCTCTTTTATATAACTGGAAATTTGCAATCTTACCTAAGTACCTCATTTAACAAAATAATATTGACCAGATACTAGCCCAGTTTTTTTTTTTTTCCATACATTTAATTATTTTGTGGGTGTTGGGGTGTCTGGATTAAGATGATTATCTTCCAAGTAAGGGGTATAGTGCAAGTCGGTACATTCATTTACTAACATCAAATTCAAACTAACAAAGATTTCTGTGAATGGCACAGTGGAATCAATAAGTAATATTAGCTGTTACAAGGGGGGGGGGGGACCTTTTAATCACATACAGCCTATGTCTTTCCCTATACTACATTACTGCCCTTAGCATGTTTTTTTTTTTTTATACATACGCCTTGCTTTGACAAACGTCATATCGTCCGTTAGTATCCTTATATCTGTATGCATGCCCGTTTCGCTGTTGCTTCCTTTCTACCCATGTGTCTCTGTTTTTCATACATCCACTTTGTTGGGTAGACTACCGTCTGTCTGTCACTTTAGCTATCCGACTACCTGTAAGCTTCCAGCCTTTCCATGTATTTCTCTGCCATTTAGTTTGCCTGCCTGTTTGTCTGTGTGCCTGGCATATATGTTTAATTTCCAATTTCTCTTCCCCACCAACCCCCTTTTTATTGTGTCAAGTACAATTAATTTTATATCCATAATGCACACACAACCGCATACCTGGGCATATCCCAATCATTTACGTATCAATGATGAACTTAGTTTGACAGGTGAGTTATGCGCAGACTCTTTAACAATGATGCATCTCGGAAAACATTATCATGAACTAGATTATTTGTTAAAATATCACATCTCCCTCAAAACACACACACACACACACACACACACACACACACACACACAGACTAGCATATGGTTTTGTGTTGGGGGGTATTATGGTAAGAATTCCAGGCCTGATTACTTTTCAGAGTTCGAGGATTTTGTCTTACTTTTTGTGTTTAGGTAATTTTTCTTAGGCACCGTTAGCCTCATATGTTTGCGTGTGTGTGTCTGTGTGTATATGTTTGCGTGTGTGTGTGTTTTGGATTTTTAAAGTAGCTTTAAAAATTGTCCAGTCATATCACCACGATGTCTGCAGTGTGGCAGTTTATAGCGATGTCTAGCCCTAGGGTATCGTGCCCCAGGCATGAAGCATCATGTCCCAAACAGTCACATTATTCTGACACCAGGCCGACCAGTCCTAACACTAACCTCTTAATGCTGAGCGCCAAGCGAGGTATCTGCAAGTACCATTTTTGTCTTTGGTATGACTCGGCCGTGGCTCGAACCTGCGACCTCCATCATTTGTGGCGGACGCTCTAACCATTTTGGCCACCGGAGCGGTCTGAGGAGGGAACATAAACATGTGTTTGCAGAGTTGTGTGCCAAAGTATTGCTAATGCAAATACTATGCCATACAAAATTTTTCCTTTGGGTCAGTTTTTGTGACAATTTTGGCTACATCGATCTGCTATTTTATTCATGGATCCGTCTTGGCTAACACAATACTGGCCAACCAAATTTAGGTCAGTTTGACCTGTATTTCATGTCTCTGTGACTTCAAGATTTGCATTAAAACTAGCTTCTTGGGTATTGTTGGTCACAGAGTCAATCATCTGTGTTTGTGGATGCATCTTGATGAATACCATACCATGCTTCCAAATGCAGGTTACTGTGACCTACCTTTCACGCTTGAGTAACCTTTGTTAAGTTTTGAGTTTAAATCGGTTTATAATGCATATTTGACAACAGGGTCATACAAGAAAAGGGTTGGCAGCCAAGTAGGACATTCTGTGAGCACATTTCTTTTCTGGCTTATTTTTTTTTTTAAACTTCAAACATATTCTTGTTGCCCATACATAGGATTTGATTTGTATTAATCCATACATAGCTGTGAACGGAAATAGCATTCCAGGTAAGTAGCCTGCACGTCGACATAGCCAACCAAGGTCTTTGTCTTTTTTATCTGAAGATAATATTGTGACAGAATTAATACGATGGATATAATTTGTTAAATTGCCGTTCAAATCAGTGCAAGATTCTATTTTTATTTAAGAAGTCGCAGGCCCCACTCCCTCCTCTCTCCCTCCCCCAAAAAACAAGCCAAAAACACAACGGAAAATTAAATGGTCGGTCATTTAGGCCTGATGTGATCAGTTGCATGATGTTATATAAAGTGGGATAACATGTGTCCGGTGTTACCACACACTGGACTAACATGTGGAGGATGTTACCACATTACCACAACCTGGACTAACATGTAAGAAATGTTACCACATCCTGGACTAACATGTGGCAGATGTTACCACAACCTGGATTAACGTGTGGCAGATGTTACCACAACCTGGATTAACGTGTGGCAGATGTTACCACAACCTTGACTAACATGTGGCAGATGTTACCACACCCTAGACTAACATGTGGCAAATGTTACCACAAATCCCTTTCCCTTTGGCCCTAGTTAATTAGATGATAGG
The DNA here is from genome assembly GCA_016617855.1 of Megalonaias nervosa. Taxonomy (NCBI): domain Eukaryota; kingdom Metazoa; phylum Mollusca; class Bivalvia; order Unionida; family Unionidae; genus Megalonaias; species Megalonaias nervosa. Next base: position 7,877 of record JAECUM010043763.1, read on the forward strand.
ATAAGTATATAGTAATCACGATTGACAGGTTGCAAAGGTCTATTGACTTGTACACACTTCTTTGCTTCTCAAATGTACTGAAATGCTCTTCCGCCGTGTGTATCGTGTATTAACTATATGCACTTATTCACAAGTGATACAAAGTTGTTTTGTTATGTTGCGTAGTATAAAATACTTTCGTCAAAATTGTGGACAAATAAACCGCACTTGCTCAGTGGATATACCTAACATTTTTCCATAAAATATACTGGCCGTCATCTGTATATAGCCTATCATGTGCTGAAAAATGGTGTTAAACCCACAAAACCAAACTAATTCAACAAAAACCCATATTGCGTGTCAATTTCCTGCTAAACTGTACTCAGGACAAAATGAGCTGATAATATAGCCGGGTAAAACGAAACAAGCTCATTGCGTCACCTACCGGATCTCTATATATGTCTATATGGAATCCCCATCCCAAAATAGACAAACCTCATAGATGACGTCAATATTCTTATTATATCATTTTGTATACAAGATCAAGACAGCACTGGTCATTTAACCGACACACCGTTGAAAATTTACCAAACCCATAGTGGGAACGAATCGGATTATATCCCGATATGGCATTATTTAAGGTACTTATTTCGAATGATTTTATGTAGACAATACGCATAAAAATCAGAATGTAATTCTTCTCATGTCGTTTGTATTTAGTCGAGAAAGAAGTTTATACTATCGAAATTTGCTTCTTTTTGTATAGTATAAATTCCTCGCCATAACCAGAATGTTTATTTTCCTCTACCGAAGTATATAAGACAGGCATTACATTATATATGTTTACATTTTACTTGTGTAATGATATAGTTTCCGGTTTGCCTTTGTTCGTGTTGGTCTCTTTCATAAGTCAATACAAGCCGAGACTTGTCCAGATTTTTTATAGCGCTTGAGTTATCAATTTCTGGATGTGTGTTTTGACAGCCTTGTTTATACGTTTTATAAATATTTCGTAAAAATAAATTACGTATGTCATTTGCATCTCAGTAACTCATAGATTGTCATCACATACTACCTTTCCCTCGTCACCACTTCCTTCCTGAATTCTGCCCCCTGAGGATAAGATAGTATAACTGGAACAAAATTTGGTTAAATACTTTGGTTTTTCACGTTGCTTATATTTCCAATGGCCCCATTACCAAGTAGCCGCATATATAGAGTATACCATCACACACATTTAGTCCCTCGATACTACAAAGACACGGGGTTATCATCTTTGTGTGCGATCTCGGAGTTAAAAATGCTAAGGGGGAAAGAACGAAGCACTCCAAATTTTGGAATGATATATTTCTCTGAGCGTTGATAAAAGCAGATACAATTGGTAATGAAAATTAAATGCCAAATCATATTTGCGCTAGACAAAAGCAGCAATTTATAGCAGTCTAGAAGAATGTTATCAGATCACTTTCTTTATTAATGTCTTGTTCCTTACGTCATCATAATCTCGATGATGTCAGCAATTGCTTCAAGGCTGGGGTCAAAATATATCTGCTTGCAGGCCTGGCCCTAGGGCAAGGCGAAGGAGGCAACCCCCTTGGGCCGCGCGCTTTTCCGCAATGCAATTTTTTTTTTGCTTGGGGCCCCGCGCTCATCACTTGCTGCATTGGGCCCCGCACACCCTAGGGCCGGGCCTGTCTGCTTGATGTTAATAATCCGCAGGAGTCGCAGTTTTCACTATTTCTGAAACTGATATTATCACATTATGTTCGCAGATACAGTCTGGGTATACCGAAACTGGAAACCACTATATTATCTCCATTGTTCGTTATGTCTGATGATTCAAGCGAAGTGATAAGTGTTCAGTTTAGTCTCGTTGACCGTGGTCCAGTGAGATCTCGTTTGAGAGACATTGCAGCTTGTCCAATCGAAACACTCTAGTATATTTCCGATGCGTGCTGACTATGTGAAAGAGACTCGTAATTATCACAAATAATGAATAATGCCACCAGAGCACAAGTTGTTGTTTTTAGTTTCGAAAACTTCACCAAGGGGGATAAGTTTCGAAAACTTCACCAAGCTCTGGATTCGTGATTTCTCGACTACTTATTTTCTTATGGCAAACTATAATGTACTGTAATATCAACATTATTTTTATTAATGAAAAATTTGTTTTCTTCAGATGTGTACAAGGTTCACATTGGTATTTTTCTTGATTTTTGAATCTGCTTGACTTGAGCAAAATATAGTTCAGCTCTGATCAGTAACCATCTTTTTATTATCCCACGCTTTTGTTATGGAAAAGATGCGGATTGTGTCAACCTGAACGTCTGGTGAGTGCCTGTGTGAACACGGTCGTGCAACTCCTGCTGCACTCTTACGCCCTTAATATAAAACCATTTGCCTTTCGGATATGATTGGGGGTGAATTGTAGATCAGTTGCATTAGAGCAAACATATTGCTAAATTTCAGTCAACGTTAAACACGTGTCGATACCCACTACCGCTAGAAAAGGTACTGGACATTGCGTGATCTCAGACACAATCGTAGGTTTGACAAGCTTTCTACATAACATATACAAATTTAGAATGGTACAACTAAGCCAGTTTTCAATAAGGCTTTATGAAATATTCAGTGTATACATAGGATTCGCGATGTCCAAACTGGATTTTGTGGTATGCTAATAAGTAGGTGTGATATTACTGTTGTGACATCACATTTCAGTCTCTTCATTGGGACGAAGCTTGGAGGATGCGTAGTGACACTGATTGTGTATCTAATTGGGGGAAGATACAATGGTATAATTAACAAGTGGCAATGGATAATGCTGCAGATATTTAGTCTCTCTCTCTCTCTCTCTCTCTCTCTCTCTCTCTCTCTCTCTCTCTCTCATTTGTATACATTGTTTGTTCTTCTCCATGATTATATGTTCTGTATATCCGTATTTTGTAACTGGCCTTTGTCCAAAATCAAGTTAACGGTCTTCCTGACTAGAGGCATTTAATTTGTAAACAACGTAATACATAGCTAATATTTCTCTATGATTATAGATTAAATATTAAGATCATTATTAATGGATCTGAACTGAGGACATATGTTTTTCACCTGGTAATTTCTAAACTTGTTAACTTATAATGGTTTAGAAAGGAAACTGACCTACATTTTGGCTCTATTATTGTGTCTTACCATTTTATATTAATATTATATTAATATTCATATTAATGTTGTTTACGTCAAACTTACTCATTCTCACCATAACATCCGAAACGGAATCAACGTCATTGTTGTGTTCAGTTTTAAAATTGGGTGGATGTATTTAGTCAAATTATTATTCACCGGAATGACAAAGCTCTCAATAATATCTTCGGATTAAATCATTATTTTGGAACGAGTCTGAATTCATTGAAGGTTCTTTTGGGATATATTATTGTTACATAAGGGCTGTTACTGCTCCGGTGGCCTAGTGGTTAGAGCGTCCACCTCGGATACTTGAGGTCGCGGGTTCGAAATCCGGCCGAGTCATACCAAAGACTTATAAAAATGGTACTAAAAGCTGTCTTGCTTGTCACTCAGCATTAAGAGGTTAATGTTAAGACTGGTCAGCCTGGTGTCAGGATAATGTGACTGAGTGGGACATCATGCTACATGTCTGCGGCATGATACCCCAGTGCTAGACATCACTATGAACTGCCACACTACAGACATCGTAGCGATATGACTGAAAAATTGATAAAGCTACGTTAAAAATCCAAATTACACACACAATCTCCACATTTCAGGCCATTGGTACACCAACACATTCGAGACTACAGACGCACCAGCACAATCAATATTGAAATTTCTTTGGATCAGCACTGAAATTCATTTGGAACTATACGCTTGGACTTGTGATAGAACCTTTAGGACTGTTTGAGATTTAATTCACTATGCTGTAAGTTCTTTTTAAATTTCACTTTGTATTCATGGGAAATACAATATTTGCTGAATCTGACAAAACTTGGTTTTCGTCCTTTTATGTTGCTCAGGTTAAGACCAAAGATTCCCAAGGATGGATGGATATATATATATATATATATATATATATATATATATATATATATATATATATATATATATATATATATATACTGATTTATTTCAGCTTGACTGTAGTGACAAGATGAGTTGGGTGATAATCTGTTACGTAGTGGTTTTCTTGATAGATCTACTGGTTGGTGGCAGTATTGTCATCTGGAAATGCATATATGCAAAGTGAGTATTTCCACGAGACCCTTGATCTTTAGAAAATAAAACTGTTTAAAGGCAGGAACAAATCAGATCTACACTTTATTGTAGTTAGTAGCCTATCGCCCCATTGCTACTTACTCTTCTAGCATGTGTTTGTCACGCCTCCATTAGGAAGGATAATATAAGGGTACCATATTATTATTATTATTATTATTATTATTATTATTATTATTATTATTTTCTTTGGCGATAAAGTCAACGTTAAGATTTAGTAATTATGTTTTTGACTAGTTTTAAAGATTTGACAAGTCCGGAACATCAAACCGGGGTTCACAAGCCTGTATACCACATATAACAACCCCCCACCCTCTTTTATTTTTCCAAAAAAGATATAATTCCTTACATTTTCCAATTCTAAAATGTATGTATGTATGTATGTATGTATTACGTACGTAGGTACCTACTTATGCATGCATGTATGTATACTGATAATTTCATGAACGCAGATTTCCGATACCTATCGTTAATCTGTAAAATTTGTATTCTAGTGATACGGTACTACTACTACTACCACTACTACTTTATTATTATTATTATTATTATTATTATTATTATTTAAAGTGCCGTACACTGTTAGTGGCTCTCTTCCAATATGACCATCCATTTCGATAAAAGAACTTTCTGGCCTTTTGGAAAGTCTGACGACTTCATTGTACAATGAAATGTAGCTGATTTCATCATTGTTTTCCTTGCACTACTAATACCATCTTACTGCATGTATTATTATTATTATTATTTTTATTTATTATTATTATTATTATTATTATTATTATTATTATTATTATTATTATAGAGTTGAAGAATCCGAATGCCAACTGGCACTTGCCGGCACACTGGGCAGTTTGGGAATATGGTTGATATTGCTGCTGGGAATGCCTTTCCTGTTGGTAAGTCCATTTGATATTTACCGTGTCCCACGTATGAACTTGTTTATGCCTGGAAGAGTTATGTACCTTGTATGAATAGGCGATTTTGGGAAAACTAAACAATTCCCTTGTGTCGCTTGCTAAGAAAAGCAAGTGAGACGTATGAACAGTTTATTCGACGACGGTTTCATTTGCAACGGCAATATCACATTTCAATCATATTTAAAAAAAAAAAAAAACAACGGATGCGGCTAGCCTAAGATGAGGACGCTGTAGCAAAAGCAGTTGATTGCATGATTTCACATAATTCCCATCAAAACAGTTATCTTCCTAATTTCTTCCATCTGTAATGTGTGCACTTGCAAGCGTCGCTACATCTGAACTGTACTTTCCTTTATTAGGCTGCTATAGGGAACCGACCACTTTAAATTTCGAGAGGGGTGGAGCGGTTGTGCTGGGATTTTCTTGCAAGCCGGAATATCTTTTTATATTTATTTTTTTACCTTAAGGTACTGTATTATCATTATCTTTTCAGTATAATGTTTATAATAGTTTTCTTTTCTTGGCTTTGAATCAGACCATGAATATATATTCGTCTGTCGCCTAAGATCTAACATCTGTCGAGAAAAGTTTGCTTTATGAAAATGTTTTTATTGATGACAAAATATGCATTGCTTTGCTTCACCATTTTTCTAAAGACGATTCCATTGTTTCGAGAGAAGATTCAAACAACTTTCACAAGATGAGAAAAATTAATAATAAGACAAAGCAGAAAATTTAAAATATATTTTGAATGCTACAACATAGTAGATTCAGTCATTTTCTTAGTTTTTATCGACATAAAAGCAGGGAATATGTTTGTATGTCCATTCTTGCACTACCGTAAGGGTAGAACGGACGTTGCCTGTCTATGTTGTCTGTAGCTAGATGGCGTGAGTGTATAGTTATATTTTTGTGAAACTAGAACCTCGAGAAGTAACTTGTGGATGACTATATGGGTTCCAATGGATTCCTACTATACTATTAGTTTGTTTTTTTTATATCATCTTTGATTAACTGCGAAGCTTTTGTGATAGATGGCCGTGCAACCACTCTACGAAGCTGTTAGCATAAATAGCCGTGCAACCAATCCAGAAGCTGTTGTCATAGTTGGCCGTGCAACCACTCCACGAAGTTGTTGGTATAGTTGGTTGTGCAACCACTCCACGAAGCTGTTGGTATAGTTGGCTGTGCAACTAGTCTACGAAGCTGTTGGTATAGTTGGCTGTGCAGCTTACTGCGTACATTACTTTGGAACAGTTTTAACACATTTTTGAAGACAAACTAAAATAAGGCAGAACATCATTTTATTCACTGTGTCACGTGCCCGCTACGGTATTATTACTAACACCGGTGAAGGACGGAAAAGTATAAGATTAAAGAGCTCCAGCCACCAGTCAGCAAGGCCGACGGTCTAGGTGTATAAAATATAAAAAAAAAACAGTAATGTGAAAGGTATAACAGTTTAATAAACTTTATCACGGTATTCAACAATTACAGAACATTTTTCAACGCAATTTCTTTCAATTAATACAGAGACCTATTCAAATTGCCAGTTATTTCATCACGCGAAATTGAAGGTGAGTGTTTCCTTCTCGTATCACTTCTATGTTACTCAACTGCAACTTCCGCCTTGTATCCCGATTCGGTACTTCCGGTACCCTTGTTTCAGTTCTCCGGCCCTGCGCCTTCGCACAACTGCCTATTTCCACGTACTCTCCACGTCTTCTCCTCTCTCTAATCTTTAGTTGACGCCCTATCCCACCCGGAAAGCTTCCTCGAAAGCCTTTGTTCCAAATCTCGTCCGAATTTCCTAGAACTCCCTTTCCCTCTCTTTTTTAAGAATGCACAATTTGCTCACGGAGTACCGTAATGTTTCTTTAGTCACGACAAAACCTGCACTGATTCTTCCAAAATGAATGTAATAGGACAGTGTTTGGCTGCGTGAGAAACCCGTCCAAAATTTGACAATCTTAGTCATGATTGGATACCGGCGGTCTCTTTGAAAACTGCCTGGGGTAGTAGTACTGTTATGTTATAATGTCGGGGTTTCCGGTCTCTAAGCCTTAGCCGACCGTTGACATCACTGGCTGATTGCAAAACAGAGTTTCTCACCACCGCGGAAATGTTCTCTTTGAATTAACCGCGAACTTGAATGTGACGCAATGGCTAAGTCACGGACAGGTAGTTTCTTTGTTTCAGAATCGGTCAAAAGCCGTAACATTATATAACTCGTATTGACATTACCCAAAGTACTTTGAATTACGGATTCTATCAGAAGACATGCATGAACATGATGCAGGAATTGTTAGTAAATTTTCTCGCACAACGTGACATACTGTCGAAATTGTTTGGTCATATGATTCAGTTTAGACTAAATATATCAAAGCATATTGAGGATGTCAACATTTGTAAAATCAATGCTTACTACGCATCTCGAAATGACATTATCAGTGCCATTATGACATCATCTATACGACATCACTTTATACCCAAGTATATTGCAGTGCTATGAACTCTGATACTCCGCACAGTTGAATAACTCATTTTGGAAGGAGAGATCACTGTATCGAACTCAATTCAAATTGCATTTTCTGCAGTGTTTGCTCTACAGTGGCTTTATTGCAGACTGGGATGATTACCTCATATGTAGGGGGAAAATGTCAGAAGGTAATATGCGACAGATCTCACAATACACTGACGTTTCAATGAGTGTATTTGGACTGCGTGACATAGTCTGGTTGTTTACATGTTATTTTTTTTATTGGTTTTCAATCTGTGATAATTGATGAAAGATGGGTACCAGTCAACGTACTCATGTATTAATGCGCAAAGATGATGTACTAAGGTTTAATTAATGTTCGGGTCAAAATAGCCTTCAACCACTGCGAATTTGATGAATTTGTTTAAAACTCATTCGAATATTTATTCCTGGACGATTGGGACAGACACTTCTTCCTTACTCATTACGTAATGACCTTTTTCCCTTATTTGTAGATAGTAATTCAGGGACGTCTAGCACAAAAAATGCAAAGTCCTATACATTTTTGCATTTCATGGACCCTTAGCTACGTACAAATATAACTTTACAAATTTAAAACATAGTTAAATATTACAACATTTATCAGCGATCATCCTTAAAATAGATCATTTCCACTCTTCAGGTAAAGTTTGACCAATACAACATGTGCAAAGGGCTGACGAAGAAATTTAAAGGCGTGATCTATAGCCTTCGTGGTATGAGATCACGGGAAATAATCATTCATAACAGAGTGTATATGCCAACAACAACATCATATTGTTGTAAGGATGCCAGCATTAACGACCCTTGCAAGTGCAGTGATGAAACACAGATTGGTCTTCCAGCTACATTTTCAGGTATTGTTTGCTGATCTGTCTGTTTTTGTTTGTCTGTTTCTATACATGCATGGCTAATGCATTGATGTATTTTTGTGTCTGTCTGTCTGTATTTATACATGCATGGCTAATGTATTTATGGATGTATGTATATATAATTATACAGAGGGAATGATAGATGGTTGTACATCTGTTTGTAAGTTTGCTTGTTTGACTGTGTGCATGTATGTATGCTCTTGTCTCCCCCAACACAATTTTTAAAAACCAACTGCTTAAGAAAATGATTTATATTTTAGTATCAGTTATTTTTGCTTATAGCATCAATTATCATTTTTATTACCTTTTTAAATTTTAGTTGACGAGGCGTTCCAACCGCAAACAGAACCAGTATTAAATTCAAGAAATGCAGATTCCCATTTTCAGGGGAGACAATTTATGGTTTACTTGACGAACGAAAAGTCCTCTGCATCGGTGAGATCCACTCTAGTACAAGAAAACAGTTGATGGCCACTCAGTAAAATCTTTCACCATTGGTCAGGAATATAATCTATTTCGTTTGAATTTATTCAGTTTCCCATGTTTCCATGCCATTTTTATGGGAGACAACGTCTCTCTGGAAACATGAAAGATGGGTCTGTATATCCATATGGAGTTGTGGATCTGAAACGTGCTTAAGATCTGACTTTGAGTAATCACATGATCACAACCAGATATATAAGACAATTAAAGTTTTCAGAACTTTAATTATTTTCAACATTTGATTGATGAGCGAAGCCCAATCTTACGTAGGAAAGCAAACTGTATTGTATGCGAGAGAAAAAGATGGTGATCTGATCTTTGTATTCTAATTACTTGATTGCAAGTAGATATCACAAGTTGACACGTGTATATACCAATCTTAATGTACATAGATGCAAAGTTATATTTGTGTATATAATGATGCACGTGTATATGTTATATTCACTGATATGTTAGATTGCATGGCTGACGGCAACAAGCAAAACAGTAATCGGTAATGAAGTGCAAAAATTTTTCCAGTCAAGCTTTGATTGTTAACTTAACATTTAACAAGTTTCTGGATGTCAAAGATACTGAGCAGTTTGTTAGCGAAGAAATGCACATCGTACCGGATAATTTTCAAAAATCTTATAAACTAAATTATATATGTCAGAAAATCGTTCTTTTAGTGATCTAGATTTCTGCATATATTTTTCTTCCTACTATTTGATTTGATTACTTTTTTCTTTTATCTTGAACTTATCAGTGGACAAGGTAAGTCTTTATCTGAACTTGTGAACATGAACAGCTTGTGTAATTTAGCATTTGGGAAAAATTGTGATCTTATTTAACATCACTTTCTTTACTAACCAGCCAAGGTAATGTTTTATTTTGATTATTTATCTACTCTGGGCATTTTTCATATTTTTTTTGCAACTGTATTTGTCACCATTCCGTTCGTGATTATATTATTTCGTACATATTTTGTGTAAATTGTGAAAAATGTGTATTTACCATGTATTCACTTTAAAATAGCTTAGAACGATTTTTGTTAACTGGATTTTAGAGTCACAATCCTAACGTTACACAGATGAAGCAAAGAAAACCTACAATTCAAAATATCAAAGAATAAGTTTTAAAGAAGAATATACATGCATTTCAAGTGATAGTTACCTACTCTTACCGTATATTCTCGCTAATAAGTCAAGCTCAATTACAAATAACATAGACCCTGATTTGTCAGGCATGATGCGATGACTGATCTGGGTCTGTGCAGTTTGCTGTTATACTCGACTTATAAACGAGTATACATAGTAGCTTTTTCAACAGTATCGTCAATGTAAAACCCATGGTAAAGAAAAATCAGGTGACAATTTGCATCATAGTATATTTGTTAAAAAGTCAGGTTTTGAAACATTTTTTTTAATAGAAATTGCAGATAGAATATATTTATTTACATGTGCATGCATATTTTCATCATACTTGTTTGCATGCGTTTTTATGATAAACATTCTTGTTCATATTTCGATATTTCTCGAATACCCACATTTATGGTTTTTATTGTTGTTTGAAAGTTCTCGTGTACCTCGCTATTGAACGTTCTCTTGTACCTCGCTATTGAATGTTCTCGTGTACCACGCTATGCTTGATGCCTTTTCATACAGTTTGATAGTTGATAAGACTGTCTTTTCACCTAAGAAATCAATGTTTCTATCTCAAATATTTTAATTATATAACTTTATTTATAGATGGTATCCTTGAAAAGATATTGCCATCATTAGAAGATAAAACAAAGTTTGTGTAGAGCACTGACTTTGTCAAGCGTAATTTCATTAATTCAAATTATGTATTTTACAAAAGCTTTCTGCCAAGTAGGAGTCGCAAATAAAATTTTATGGAAATCTAGTGGTAATGTTAATAAAGTGCATGAAGGGAGAACGTAATAACATTTATTCTGTTAACATTCATGTAAATGATTCAAATAAAATTTTCGTTCAGATGTAATTTGAATTTTAGATTATACTCTTTGCTTAGCACGCTTCCGTCTCGTAATTTTGTGTTGTCTGAATCAATCTCGGATGTAGTTTTATAATTGTTTCTCTAGTCCACGTTGTTGGCAACAAAGACACAAAAGCAGTCACTTTCCATTTTCATTGTTATTAACAGTTTAACGTTTATGTTAAAGATTTTCACTGGCTAATAATTTCCAAGTCCGTTGATTTTGATTCTTGCCTTACTGGGCATGATACATGATGAAGCTAAAGACAATGCATCAGGTAAAACGCTTGCTTGCCCTTTTGACCTTGGGGTCAAAGTCACAGTCATAGAACATTAAGGTTTTGTTTCTCACATTTTAAAGTTGTTACTATTTTATATTAACAAAATCCCTTCTTTGATTTTCTTCATACATGGGAAGAATCATTAAGAAACTAAGAAAATTTACTCTGCAGCAGGCCCGGCCCTAGGGCAAGGCGAACGAGGCAGCCGCCTTCGGCCCTGCGCTTCTCCGCAATGCAGTTTTTTTTGCATGGGGCCCTGCGCTCATCGCTTGTTGCCTTGGGCCCCGCCTGCTGCCTTGGACCTCGCACATCCTAGGGCCGGGCCTGCTCTGCAGTACCAATGATTACCCCTTTGACATTCGTTAAAGGAATTTGCATGCTCGCTTTGCTTCAGGTATTTTCATTTGATTCCCGCTTTGCTTCAGGTGTTTTCATTTGCATAAGTTTTCCAGATTCCTTGATGGATTTTCTTTATACTTGGAATAAATCCTTATGAAGCTGTGATAACTGATTCAGTGACACACTTGCTGACCCCTTTTGACAAAGGGAATAATGGTTATATTGACATAAAATATGCAAAGTTTTATTTAAAAGTTCAATTGTATTTCCTAAACCCTTTGAACTTTTGTTCATACTTAAGCTGAATCATTATGGAACTAAAACAATTCATTCAGCAACTAGCTTGCTTAGATATTTTTTTACCTTGGTGTCAAGGTCGCTTAAAAAATCGCTGTGCTATTTTGGTTGAAGATTTTTCTTTTGCTTGTATTGTTAAACCTAGCGATGACAAAGTAATTTTCTTGTGTCACGTACTCGCTCAACCTTTTGACCTTGAGGTCAAGATAACAAGCTTTACAGCACCTCTTCTATCATGGGCTGAACATGTAGATCATCATCTGATCGTCTTGCTCTTTATCGTATCAAAGTCATATCCTTACATTTTACATATTTATCTACAAGATAAATTATACTAATATCCATGTATTCGATAATCCTGTATATCCAGGATCCAACACCCAACACCAGCTAGTGGTGGGGGTGTGGTTGAGTGGCGTCTTTTGCAGAGTTGGCGGTGTTTTTCCTGAGTGGAGTTCGAAGAAGACGACTTTTGCCTGGGGCGCCGTTTTGTACAGCACAAATTGCAACGGCCCATGCTGCAAGAATATGCTCTACCTTCAAACTAGTTTTTCTAATAATGGCCAAATGATTTGGTGTCCTTTGGTGTTTTATTGCGTGGTAACACAGGTAGATTATATAGTGCCAAGACACTTGGAGTCAAGTGCCTTGTCCAAACATACACTAAACTAACCAACCTGGGCTGATGTGATGGTAGGATTCGAACCCGCACGCTTTTCAGCGGTGAGTCCTGCATGCTAACCACCAAGCCGCCACAGCTCATTGTTTAAACTTGCACATATTGCACGAAACATTACCTACAGAAGAGGCCACAAACAATGCTCATGAACGAATGTTTACTGAAGTAAACCAGTTAACAAGACAGCGAATTTATCAAATCTACAGAATACAAACTGCGAACAGTTGCTAGACCACAACAAGCTACCAGATGTAAAACATAACTATTTCAGACAGGAGGAATACGGACTTGATGAATTGAGACTAAATAAGGAAGTATTTTCTTACTGTGATGATGCAAGAGATTAAAGGTTTATACGGTTACTAATGATGAACCGAAAGTACATCATATTAACATTTGCGAAACTGCGGAAACTTGGAAGAGTTGGATAATTATCATTTACGAAACTGGAAACTTGGAAGATCAGGAGAATTAGGAAGACTAAATATACAGTGACAGACATGTGAATATATCAAGGATTTGAGTGAAAGATAATTATGAGGTTTTAAAGATTCATTTAATGTCAGCAACGGGAACGGGCAGGGATTAATAGATCATGAAGTAACTATGCATATCGAGGTGTTGATGAGACTTTGTGTGATCAATGTCTAATTTGTTGTAGGTCAATTCAGGTAATTAATACAGACGAGACTTTGTAATATTGTTGGGGATACAATTGACATACCAACTTAAAACTAATTAATTAAATTATAATTAATAGGCATAAGATAAAACTGAGTTGTTTCTGGATACACACATCAAATTTTAGGTTATGTTTCCACTCTTAATGTGGCGATTAATTATAACAACGGAAGTGTTGCCATAACCAAGCGCTGATTTTCCTTTTCCTTTTAAATGAGTACAACCACATTCTATTCCAATATAGGTAGGCAACCATAACAAGATCATTAACTCCAAAAATTATTACCATCTCGTTTTTCGCCTATAATAATGCGTGTTATGTATATACATATTTTGCACAGTCTAACGTGCGAAACTGAATGATAAACGTATGGTAGGCACGCTTTTGGGAAAGCTAATAAACGTTCGTTTAATAAATTAAAAATATAGTGAGCAGGTTGTAAAATAGATGCAGAGTGAGATATTTATATTTTCATAATATGAAAAACGCCATTTACGATGATAAATCTTGTTCTTCTGTTTGTTAACGGTATCATTGTTAATAAAGATAATACAACTCAGCTACTTTATTGCACGAACCTCAACACACAAATAACATTGTGCTATAAAAATAATTATACTGTTTACTTTAATTTACAATTCTAACGTCTATTAATAACATTTCTTCACGTAAAATTCTTAGTTATTCCAATGAACATTTGATTCATATTTAGAAACTATTGATTTTTTCTAGTCTTATTTTCACACCATATCTAGTTATATGCTCCGTCTGCTGTTTTCTATGTCTGTTTCACATCTTATCCTCTCTCCAACCCCTTTAATTATCCCACAACATTTATGCGGATGGACCAAGAAATGGTCTCCTACCGTCCATCCATCCCTCCATATTTCCATATGGCCGTAATATCAGTGTCCTAGAATCCACATTTAATATTCGATTTGACAAAAATCTGCTTTAAAGTTGATCCCCAGTTATAGCTGGCTCGAGTCTGAGGATAAACACATTTTGTACACATTCCTTGCGTATAATGATTATTGTTAATGTTTACACTGTAGCTTCCACATTCAGATTAAAGCAAACTGAAGACGTTACTCTAAGTTTCTGTGTGACCTCAGTACTTTCAGTACTTTGATTATTTATCGCTTTTACCTACTGCCATTGCTTATAAAATACCAAACACCAGTACAAAGATCACATGACGTGCATGTAAAAATCGTTTATTTCCATATACTATCATATAGATATCATAAAAACCTTAAAAGCGTAACACTCTAACAAGATCATACAATATATCACCTCCCCCACCCCCAAATGTGTGCGCTCCCCCAAAGTTTGAAGGCGAAGGGACAATTTAATTCTTCAGCAACACTGTCTGTATGTATGTATGTATGTATGTATGAAATACACTACAATAATATCATTCATTTTCGTGGGCCATTATTTTCGTGGTTTTGTAAAGAAAAGGACATTCTTGTGGGTACTTATATTATTGGTTTTGCCTGTCAAGATATTCGCATATGTAGGTATTTAATTTCGTAGTTTAAATTTCATATACTCCAAATAAAGAATGCAAAATACTATGCGGAGAACCGAACACGGCCCCTTCAGCGGTTCAGACAACATCTGTATGTGCTCAAATCAATCACCTGTCAAGATAAATCACATGCACTGAACATCAAAGGAATTCAACTCAGCAACATTGAACTATTTTGTTATTAAAAGTACATGAGCTCTTGAAGATCTTCAGTAAAACACTTAATAAAATTGCACCATCAATTTACCTTCTGGCGAACATGGCATTAATGCAGTGGCTTAAGAGTGGTAAAGCTCAACTTAGATCACGGTCTGGTCGGATAATGTCATCATTCCACAAAAAAAACCAAACACGTGACCAGCTGTCCGTTACTCAATGCAATTACAAAGCAGTGTCAGCATCTGATATTTTTATAGTTCATCAAAGTGCTAAAATGCCAACTAACTGATAAACAGGAGTGACTCAGTACTTTTGTCATAAAACAGTGACGTTGAACTTCAGTAATCTACAGTACTTAGCGTATTTACTTAGTACGTCATAGTAATTAGTGTATTTACCAAGTACTTAATAGTAAGTAGTGTATTTTACCTAATACTTCATTGTCTTCAGTGTATTTACCTAGTACTTCTGATATTTTAGTTGTATTTTAGTTACCGTGAGTAAAAATGCATGGATAAAATGAGACATGTTCTTTCGAGTCTTTAAATTTTCGATAACATTTCACTTAAAGGATAAATTTGATTTGATCCAGTATTAAATCTAATTTTCATACATTTGTATCGTTTTATTAATGTTTTTTCTTCATTTTCAATAATACCAGTGTTTAAATACCCTATACTTCTACTCGTTTCTCTCTTCCGTACTCATGTGACACCATATCGGTTTAAGAAATTACGTTGATTTGGCAAGTAGCTTCTTGACGTATTACATATTAAGAACTGGTGGGTGGATGGCTTCTTTCTAAAATGTGGCTGATTTTTATTTGGGTCTTTAAATTCGTGGTTCAGGGCAACGCCCAAATCAGCAATAAATAGCTACCCCACGAAAATTAGATACTTCAGTAAATCAAAAACAACCTGCACTGGCGCCATGATGCAAATTATAACCAGCCCAAGGCTGTTTTTTGTTGTGGTAATGATTGCAGCATCCCAGTAACTTGAATACTTATTTGCACTTAAACGGTAAAATCCGGTTATGACTCAGCTTTGAGATTACGGTTTTCAGACCCATAGCTGTCTCAAGGCAAGACTAATCGATGTTTAAATTCAACTTGACT
Source organism: Megalonaias nervosa (assembly GCA_016617855.1). Classification (NCBI taxonomy): domain Eukaryota; kingdom Metazoa; phylum Mollusca; class Bivalvia; order Unionida; family Unionidae; genus Megalonaias; species Megalonaias nervosa. The sequence goes on from JAECUM010043763.1 coordinate 23,986, forward strand.
CAGCCTTGAGGATACGGTTATCAAACACAATGTTGTCTCCAGACAATATTAATCGATGTTTAAATTCAAAGTGTCAAACTGAGGATAGTAACGCTTTAATTTTGGTAAACAGATTTAGTATGCTCAGCTTAACAGAACACAGGGCAGTAGAATGATGGGTACCGCTTCCAGCTTTGTAAAATCGCTGTTTGTATCTAAAAATTTACTTTACCGTTTTCTAAATTGAAAACGAACTCGTTTAATTGTTAATGTACCAAACAGGAACTCCCGCATAATTATTTTTGGGGTGGGGTGGGGCAAACATGTATTGGTCAGCTATTTAGTTTTAAGGATGTAGGTAAAAAAAAACATGTTTAGAAGTGAAATTCGTGGGGGGGGGGGGACAACCCATCCTTTGCCCCTTGGTGCCGGAAGCCCATGTTATCAAACCATACGCGACCTGACAAAGCCGGAAGCGTCACCAAAAGATCTGGTGTAGGAGCAGATGCATTACCTTGAGATTCATGTTACCAAACGTAAATCATACATTTGATACATCTTCGCTATCCAAGGTTCAGATGTGTTAATCCTATCTACTCCTTAGATTATCGAGTAGATATTTCTGTGCTTCGGGTCTGTGAATTTCATTGGAGGCGGCGACAAGCCACCACATCCAATCAAAATTAAGTTCTTCAAATTTAAACACTGTTCTTACGTAATCGAGACCAGGGGAGCGCACAACTTGAATGGACTCATAAATAAGCAATTTTCCACTGCTGGTCCGTGTTTGTACAAATACCTTTCACTCTAAATACACCTTTCTGGTAAGTAGTCATACTTTCGATGTTTAACTTAAAAAGTATCCTTTTGAAGTCAAATGCCTCCATCATTTTCGGCCGATGTCCAATGCTCCGCTGTTACAAGCTATTGGTTGGTTGGCATTACATACTAAGCGGGGCAGCTCATGAATTCCAATAGATGTAGCTAGGACAAAGCACTGAAAAAGGTCTTGGACAAATGTTGTCCGATATTTTGTTTAAGAGGAGAGCAAGACCTAAGTGAACATTTTTTAAGGAATGGTACCGGAAGACTTCCATTTGTCTGGACGTTCTCTCAGGGATAGAGAGATAGAAAGACAGAAGAGAAAGAGAAAGAATAATGTTTATGACATTTAAAAGTTACAGCATTGGTTAACAGAATTAACAATAGTCAGTCGGACATGGGACTATAAATCAATTAAAATGTACAATATTGGAAATAATACAAGCACAGAAAATAGTAGGATTTTGTACAAGAGACAAACTTTTAAAAAATTATGTTTTAATGTTATGAGCTATTGAACACTGAACTGCACATAAAATATATGGAACAATCTATTAATTTTGAAACTACTTTTATACTGAAATACAATTGAAGGAATCATTCTCAGAGGTCTGAATAAAAAATTTAGATTATGATTTGAGTTGTTTATTGAACGAATAAAGTTTAAATTCTCATTTTCTATTTGAAAAATGTAGGTTTCATGGATTATTTAGTTTAACAACATTTTAATACTTTCACTTTCTTTATCACATGCAGATATTTCTACACAGAAACAAAATGACTCGTATCATTCAAAATGACTCGTATCATTCAAAATGAACAGCCTTCTATGCATACGTACTGGAGTAGAAAAGAAAATATATATGCAGAGTTTAGCAAATCCAAGGGAAGTAACTGTAACATTAGTCTCCTCTTTGTCATGCAATGGTGCACTTCAAGAATGCATGGCCATTTTGATCCACAGAGGCAAACGTTTATGTTTGCGACTGGTGCATGGATTGAATGATTGGTTGATTGATTCATTCATTGATACATGTGCCCCCTAAGGCATGACCACTCTTAGGAATAATAAATGAAGAAAAATCTTTGTAAATATTTTGGAAAAACAAATTTGATTGCCAAGAATATTGACCAATGGGGTCCCTTTGGTTTGGTTTTATGGGGTTTATCGCCATTTTTCTTTGGCATATCATAGGCCCTACATGGTAAGAAATATGCATGTATAGCAGGCTAAATTAGTATGGTTTCATCCAATTATTTGATAACATACAAATGTAGCAGACAAAATAGGAGAGAGAGAGAGAGAGAGAGAGAGAGAGAGAGAGAGAGAGAGAGTATACTCACCAAAATTAACACACCAGACTTAATTATAGAGAGCAGTAAAATCAGATGATTCACACAAGAAAATATAACTGTACGTATGTCTCCAAAGTTTTGAATCCTTACAAACATGCATTAATTAACTTATTCTTTATTTGGGCGTGATGCATTGTGTTCTGAATATTTTAGAGTTGTAATTTTCTTTTCATCTGCACATACGATTTCACCCGGATGTTTTCGTTTCGAAATTGTATAATTACGTTCCTTTTGATAATATATTTTATATCTAAGCAACAATTTTTGTTGTTCTTAAGAAGTAAGTTCATTTCCTCTGTTAAGACCTTGATTAATAACAGTAGTGACAGAAAATCTAAATTGTTGACGGGATGCTGCAGATGCCAAATTGCATAATGGGTATTTTCAGGACGAATTATTGTTTGCTTGGACTTAGTAAACAGCTGCGTTCGTAACTATGGAAAGCTAATACATATACCAGACATGCTGACAGCGCGAATCAGCGTTTTCAGGCCTAAACTTGAAATTACGGTATGTTCAGACACCAGTTTCATCATGCCCAGTCTTTTATAATAGGCGATTAAATACGAAAACGGTTCAAGTCATAAGTTTTATTTATGAATTTATCTCTAATTGACAACATAATATGAACGGTTTTAATAATCGAAATCAAAAGCACTTAATACCAGCAAAAGCCAACAGCAATAAACAATACTTGTCCTATCACTCACGCCATCTGCCTCACATGCAAAGGTAGACAACTGTTCAGTGCTGAATAGTGCATAAAATAAGAAGCATACTCAGTGGACACAGTAGACCAATATCTTCAAACGTTTTGAAATAATGTTTGCATCAGTAAATGATTAATCATCTGTATTCAATAACTGCCTATCTACGTTTGGTGTGCATATTAATGAAGTTGACGTAAGTTCAGATGATATCGTAGGCGTTTGTCTCACGTGTAAATCGCACGTGTACACGGCCATTTCCTCTCGTGCCGCCTTGGGTCACAGATCCTGGTCCTGAATAATAATAATAATAATAATAATAATAATAATAATAATAATAATAATAATAATTATTATTATTATTATTTTTGTTGACATCTTTATCGTACTCCTCTTCCACATGATCATCATCATCATCGTCGTCATTATCAAGGAAAAATACAGAATACAGAATAAATCTTTCATCTAAAAATTTGATTATTAAGTGTTTACTGTGTTGTTTAGGTTAATCGTATCATATTTTTTTCTACATGCAACACGTATAATAACAATTAATGTTACTGTGAATAACTTCATTATGTCTTTAAATGTAAAGGCGTAATAACCGAGTCATCCCAATGTGTTGTCAAAGTCATTACACTACAATATTATACTGTTTCGGCAAACAAAATCAGATTTCTTTTGTCGCCCTGTTATAACATAATTTTATATCTGTGCCCATTCCAAGTAATTTCAGTTTTATATCTGTGCCCATTCCAAGTAATTTCAGTCAATTGATCTCAAAAACTAGCAAATGATCAAATTTGTTCGACTTGTTCATAATTTTCGTTGGAAAATAAGCACCAATGTAGTATTCTCAGTTTAGTTGAATCCGTTCTCACCCTATGGACTTGGGGAAGTATAAACAGGCTCGGTGAGTACTTCTAAATGTTGTAGGCGACAAATACAAACTAATGGAGGCTTTTTGTTTGCCGTGGGATACGTCCAGATGAGCACTTATGCACGTCGTAAGAGACGACTGATAACCAATGGAGGCTTTTGGTTTGTTGTGGGATACGTCTAGTCATGATCTAATTCCAACTCAGATGTTATTCTTTTGAAAATAGAGCGGTTTGTATAAAACTCTTTGACCTTGTACTTTAAATTGCTTACATCCTTTGCTTTTATGCTTGTTTTCAATGCATACCTTTTTTCTTTTGTCTCATTGTGCCTATTTACGTTAATTGGAGGTTCTTACTTGGGGATTTTGGTCAAGAATTGCGTTTATATTTTTCTGCTGCATTGCTTTTGTTCAGCACCATATAGCAACACGTCTTTGGAAATTGGTCAATATTTTTCTTAGAACGCCCTCTTACGCCCGCTTACCAGTTTTATACATTTACCTGACCAAACAATTGAAAATAGTGTGGAAGTCGAAGCCAGTGGTCGTACAGTCAGACAAAAGAGGAATAGGACTAATTGTTCATTACATGTTGATACTAATGCTAATGATAGGGACGGCTGTACAACAATTATTGCAGATGCAGCAAAATACACCATCAGCAACCCAACCACGATATAATGTGCAATGCAGCTGTATACAAAATGATATATATATATATATATATATATATATATATATATATATATATATATATATATATATATATATATATATATATATATATATATATATATATTATATTGGGATATTTGTTTAAAAATGTGCAAAGGAAAAACAAGTGTGCCTTAGATAAGAAAATGCGGTATAAATATGACGATTTTGCATGGAGGAAAGTCGTCTCAATCAACAGCGCACGTCTTCGTCCTCCTCTTCCTAATCGTCATCATCTTTGACAACCATAGGATTACTGATACTGCTGCAACAACAACATAGCGGCGTGACAAAAACGAATACCCGTGATTACACGTATGGGAAATATAATCGGGAAAATTAAGTGACAGTTTGCTCCTACTCCAAAAGGGAACTGAATTTTCAGTTTCAGTCAACTGGAACATTTCACGGGTCTAAATACTGATATGACTTCCTCCTTTCCCACGCAGTTTTGGTTAATCCGATGATATGTATTTTGCGTATATATTTTCTCATCATTTCAATGAAATTCATCATAACATCGACTAAAGTGGTATCATTGTTTGTTTATTAGACAAAATGCAGTCATCTACCTTTCGCTCCTGTCACCTTCACTGCAGTAGCTTTACCTGGCACAGTATCTTCGTGGATTGGCTTTACCGAATTAACCTTTTGAGAACAAGGTGTCTGGCCTTGTGTGATCGACGATCCCCTATGGTGATTTGGAACATGATTTCTTCCAAATGAGTGGAGACTTCCAATAGAGTTTGTAAACCCCAACTTGACTCTCAGTGAACCCAGGTCAGTATTCTCGTGCAAAGCACGTGACCATAAATCCTCCATTAAAATGTCGTCTGCTATTCTGTGGATATCATGGTCTGGCTTGTAAAACCGCCCCATTCTGCAAAAAAACCCATAAAATACTCTTTTATACTTATGAAAGATGCAAAGTCTAGGAAGGAAGAGAAGCCAGCTTTCCAGATGTATTATGCTGACCAACATTGCCTAACACCACAGAAATCTCTCTCGCTGCTGTATATCCGGGATACTACTATTAACAAAAAAATGACCTTGCTTTATTTTCATCTAAAGTCTATCTGGCGGGTTAAACTAAATATAAGGATAATGCCACAGCAAAACAAAAGCCTCATTAGTAGTCAGTTGTCTCTTACGACATGCATCAGTGCTCATCGAGACGGATCCAACAGAAAACCAAAAGCCTCCATTAGCAGTCAGTTGTGGCTTACGACAGGCATCAGTACTCATTGTCAGCACCATGTAAAACAAGATGAACTACTTGATAGGTCTTGAATTGAAAATGCATTATTTATTTGCCAGAAAATGTTTTAATTAAAATTAAATTGCAGACTAGAAAACTTTTTCTCTCCTGTTTATAATTTACGCATTACATTTCATTTTCTGATTCTTTTAGTAATTCCTCTTTATGTTTTGCATATCTGCATTTTACATTTCCAAAACAAAGAATGTCTATTATCTTTATATATCTTTTGAGCTTTCGGCAGATAAATTTGTTTTGCAAAGCACGGAGAAAGAGCAAAATATTGTTGCGCCCTACCCCACCTGTGGTTAAACCTTTCATTATCAGAAACTGGTGAAATGCGATAGTATGCCATCAAATAGCCATAAAATATGCCATCAAATAGCCATAAAATATGCCATCAGATAGCCATCAAATATGCCATCAAATAGCCATACTCACTCTTATATTTATTTACACAAAGTTTATTATAACAGTAGCATGTGTTCACATTTTGACCTTGTTTTATATTATTACAGCTGTCGTACTTTTACCTTTAGTTACAAAGCATGGCTTAGATCATGGGTTTCAAACACGCAGCCCAACAGTGACTCCAGGAGCTTGTAAAATAATTAATAATGCAAGTTGTTTTCATCGTTGATACATCCCATCCTCCAGAAACTAACTGATTCCGTACAATAATAATAATAACATGGGTGGCAAATAAGAATTGGTAAATAACTGCCTGCCACTTAGCATAACGGAATAGTATATTATAGTACTCATCATTTCTTTCACTTTTGACTACAGGTTTGTATCACTGTATGAAAAGTTTCAGTGATGCGGCCCTCGGGCAAATGTACTAGTCCTCACGTGGCCCTTGTGGTGATTTGACTTTGAGACCTCTGGTTTAGAAACAGTAGTTAACGAGTTTAAAATAATCGTATGGCTGACGTATCCTGAAACGTTTTTTGTTTAACACACCAACTGTTGTATATTCGAGGGTGTAAATCCGTTGTTATAAATTAATTTTTCTTTTAATATAGCTAATGAAAAATTGGCTGTTATCAGCCATCCTACTACTGAAATACTTAATGTAGATAAATATTGTAGTAAAAGGTCCCTAAAAAGGACACTTTTGAATCCCAAAACTTTGGGAATCTGGCCAGTCTGAGGAAGAAGCAAGGTTGAAGATCCTCGGTTTATGCCGGTTTCACTGCATATCGTGTATACAGTGGAAATATATCATTCTGATATTTAAAAACAAATTTCTTTTGGACATAAAATACATCTACATGTGCATAAATTTCAGCTTAAAATTGTCATGTTTTGGATTTGATCAAGTTTCCTAGAAATACACCAGTATTTTAAAAACTTTGTGATCGATAAGGTCCAACTGACGGATGGTAAAATTGAAAATATGTGATAATACTGAAAGTTTTTAATTAATTTCAGCAATTATACACAGACAGACAGACAGAGAGAGAGAGAGAGAGAGAGAGAGAGAGAGAGAGAGAGAGAGAGAGAAAGCTATCTCATGTTCGCGCGCATGTATGTGAGAATTACTTTTACATCTGGGAGTCTTAATGTTTTCAGTAAGTTTACAATGCTGAAATCATGGTCGCCAAGAGCAACTTGTGCACAATGCCTTGGGTCAAAGCGTGATATCCATTGTGATATATTATTCTTGTAATTAATTCCTCAATACTCTATTTAGAAGGAATACACTTTGATTTCACTGCCAAGTATAAAAGAAAAAAAATAAAAAAAATAAAAAAAATAAAAATAAAAAAAATAAATAAAAAGAAAACAAACAGTATTTTACCTTCTGGTGTTATCCCTCGTCCATCTACATTTGTAATGTACCAGAATTACCACGGCCACCGTTAAAATTATTGCTGCTCCACCAGCACACATCACTATCTGATAAAGAGATATAATCATTTTTGGTAAAATTCCGCATAAAAACAAGCGAGCAATTACCCATGCAGGATATAACTATTGCACGTGTCTTTAGCTAATTTATTTTCTTTCTCAGGTATCAAACTCGTGGTTATCAGCAGAATGCGGATTGTTATCATAAACACTCGTGATGTACTGCTGATGACTTTTTGAGACACGCCTGGGACATGGCGGATAAAGAACCAATAGAAAGAATAAAATAGCTCTAACTTGCCATCAGCGACTATAAATTAGTTCCTGGATTGGGTCTTTTATTACTGTTTCGCTATAACATCGCCCTCTTTATTCTTCTCTTCTTTTCTACAGTTTTATGATCGTAAATATTCGTAAATATTCATGCTACCAACTCCCGCCCCGACAAAAATAAAACCAAAGTACAACAGAAAGCAAAAAACAAAACAAAACAAAACAAAATACAACCCCACAGAATAAAAGCTAATTTGCGTTTCAGTACAGCTTACCGATGGCAGTTGAGCAAAGTTGACTTTATTTTAAAATAAACGTTATAAACGTGTGAAATATAGTTACTATCGAACGACTTTGTTACAGCAACCGTCGAAATGGTGCAAACTATCAATGCTCAACGAGGTCATAATATTGGGTGCAGGCAGGCCGTTGGCATCCATTCAGCAAACAGAGTCGTATTATCCAATAGGAGCAGTAGCTAGGGCTTACGAAAACTAAAGGGCCTACGAAAAAAATCACTATGTTTTTCCTTTCTATTATGAAACCTTTAACAAAGGTCTCTTCTTGTAGAAATATATTATGTTAATTACTATGTTACTGAGAAGTATATAACACAAAGAGGCAGAGCCACATCAAAAATGTGTCCGCCAAAAGGCCTATGAAGTATAAGTGCCTAGGGCCTACAAGGACCTTAATCTGGCCCTGTAATCATACGTTATCAATGACGGTCTTAGCAAACAGAGGGCCCGATTTACGCGCGGGGCCCCATGTGAACACGGCATTGGGAAATAAACTATTAATTGAACTTAAAATTTTCTTCCAAAGCTTTAAAATTGCTTTCTGTCGTTATTTTTAAAAATTAGTAACGCGCGGGGCCCCTGTGAGCGCGAGGCCCAATTGGGCCTAAGGCCGGCCCTGTACGTTATAGTTAAAATACGGCACCAGTCTAATATTGTGTTAGCCTTGTGGAAGCGACTGTCTGTCACCTGTCAGTGATGTGACATTATGACTGCGTAAGGCACTGCTTTCCTGCGGGTAATGTTTATTAGCCACACTTCCTTAACCATCAGCTGCACAACTGGTACCGTGTATAGGTGTCAGATAGCATATAGTCCAGATGAACTGGTTCGTCAGTTTGGTACCTTCAGGTTTTCTTTTTAAGTATGCTACGTGAAAGATCAAAAGTGCTTCTCTCACTCTAGCCAATTTCCTTTTCGTCTATCCGCCATGGTCTGTCCAACTTCATCCAGAAACACATATACACACACGAGCGCCCGCAAGTGCAAGCTCCACGAATGCACGAACACCAAATTTGGTAATATACATTCCTACGTAGTGATGAGTGTGAGGTCTTTATTTATCGGCTTCGCAGTAAGGAACGCCTGGGGAGGTGATAAAAACGTCCAGGCATTCAGCAAAATTAATGTACATGTTATCTTTATACGGTATTTTGACAATAATAGTGTGAAAGCAAATCCCATAATTCATAGGGAATTTCAAGATACTCCCATGGATTGATAGTTTCAAGAAGAGTGGACGAATGAGAAGAGGGGTGGGGTTAATTTATTTTATGCTTCAATTTTATCTTTCGTAAATATTGTGTAGATTTTGCATACCATCTGATGTGGGCAAGAAAAACATTATGAATTCAAAACTTGTTTAATTTGCCTTGCTTATTTCACACCTGCTAGGAAACGTTCTCCTCCGATTCCCTCACATACGATCTCTGTTTTTACCTTTCCACTACATATTTCATTTGCTTTATTTTTAAATTGATAGCAAATGTTCTTGCACAGGAGGAAGCAAACCAGTTTGTTGTTGACTTCTAACTGGATACCTGTGTAGGTAATAGGAAACAAGACAACTACTTGAAAGTGTCAACGACTGACAATATATTTTCCGTTTCACTAGATTTAATAGCCTTGTTACCTGTTGATCTGCCAAACAAAAGGCGTTCCCATCCTTTTAAAACATAGTTTTCGAAATCACGAATATAATTTATCCAGCTTTCGTGTGAGTAAAGAAGTCAACATGCATAACTTTCAATTTTAAGAATTAAAGCGGCTTTCTAAATTGGTCTAAAAGAAAACTATTATATTTGTAGATCATTTCTGATTAATGATTCAACCGTTACTTTTCGAACGTTTCAGTAACAATTATTAAACTTCAGCGGTACAGAAGGTTTGTTCTCTCTCTCTCTCTCTCTCTCTCTCTCTCTGAAAAAAATTAGCTTGGAATTCTACCTGGAAGAAATAAAAGGTACAGTCACTTTAAAGCAGAGAGAAAAGACTACCCGTCATTTAAGTAAAACATCTTCGTTATGGAAGGCAAAATTAATCCGCATTCAATTTTCTTTTCATTGAAGAAAATGAGCTTGATTTATAACATGTAATATTTACATATGCTGATATCATTTTCACAACCCATTCTTAGACCCCCTTGAGATAATGACACTGAACGACAAATATTGAACTTGGAATTCTGTGGGGTTTTGTATTCCTTTTATTTAAAATTCCGTGCATCTCTCTCATGTTCTAATTCTGACTTGTTCCATCTCTCTGTCTGTCTATCTGTCTTTCTGTCTCACACACACACACATACTCTCTCTCTCTCTCTCTCTCTCTCTCTCTCTCTCTCTCTCACACACACACACACACACACACACACACACACAGAAACTGGGGTGACTTAATGTTTAACTAGCTGGATTCGCAGCCAAAAGATTGCGGGCTAGAATGAAGTCCATCGAGTGTGCGAGAAGTGCATCCAAGAAACTATATTTTGTCATTGCCCCCACTGTAGCAAGATTCCTGGAGGACGTGAAAAAAATCTTTCCTGGATCGAACACCCTGGCAGATTTCGCCCAATGAATCTTAGACACCATCGATGAGACATGGAGTCAAGAGGACATCCAACGTTACGGAGATTGTCATCGCTGAGCCACGGTGATGGCTTATAATTTATCGGGATACGATGGACGATTTCTTCTTAAATACTATACGGAGCAAGGCACTGAACGTCCTAAAGCCACTTTGAACGGAGCCAAAATCATTTCCATGCAAGTGGGACAAGTGCAGTTTAAAGATTCGATGAGTCACTTGGCCATGCCATTGAGCCGAATGCCTAAAACGTTTGGAATGACAGAAATGGTCAAAAGTTAATTCCGAAGCCAATCAACATGCAGTTCTACCACATTTGACTGATGATCACTACTACGACCCCGACAACATGCGCACCTAACAAAGAGAAGCTTTTGTACGTTTGGTACCAAACTCATGCCTCGGACCCCTTCGACTTTCAGGAAGAAATGTTAAAGTATTGTCGATCGGACGTATACATTTTACGGCATTGCTGTGGAAAATATCGAGAACTGTTCATAGAATACAGAGGGGTCGATCCTTTGAAAAAAGCCTGCACCATTGCAAAAGCGTGTTTCGGAATGTACCGCAAACGATTCATGCCTTAGAAGACACTGGCCGTCATCCGCCTTCAAACGACCAGTTTTGTCAACCGTAGCTACTCGGTCAAAACTCTATGCTGGCTACATTACTTGTGCGACAAGGAAGACAAATGGATCCAACATGGCCAAAACGCTGGAGGCGAGAAGACCATCGAAAATTATTCGGTGGATGGCTGGGATTTAGAAAACCCCAAGATCGTGTACGAGTTTAACGGTTGCTTGTTTCACGGATGAAAATGACACTACAAATCAGTTTTACAACGTGCTATGGAAGACTTGTACCAGTCCACCTGTCAGTGTCGCTTAAAGTTAGAACAGCAAGGATACCAAGTCGGGGAAATGTGGGAATACGAATACGACCACCGTTTGAAAACCGATACCGAGTTTAAACGCGTCGTGGAAAGTTACAAGCTGATGGACCCTCTGGGTCCGAGTTGTTGTTTGTATGGAGGACGGACGAATGCCACCTGTTTGCTGTACCACGCCGACGAAGAGAAAGGAGAAAAAAAATCAAATACCTGGACATGTGTTAGCTGTACCATTACGTGTGGAAATGTAGCCATTTTCAGCAGGACACCCACAATTCCTGACGGAACACATTGACGTGGACAACATTCGACAATACGAATGATTGATTAAATGTAAATTCTTGCCTCCCACGGACTTGTATAATCCTTTTTTACCTCACCATTGCCAAGGAAAACTGATGTTTCCACTATGCCGCACTTGTGCCGAAACATGCAATCAAAAGTCAACCTTGTCATCACAATCAGGAAGAACGCGCCTTGTCAGGAACGTGGGTCAGCTTAGAATTGTAAAGCTCTGGACCTGGGATACCGACTGTTAGACCTGTACGAAATTTACCACTTTCCCAAAACAGAACAGTACCACAAGGGTGACGAGACTCAGAAAGGCATTTTCGCGGACTACATGGATGCCTTTTTGAAACTGAAACAAGATGTTAGCGGCTATCCTTCCTGGCGCCACGCGAAGACCAAAAGAAATTCAAAGAGAATTACTTTGAGCAGGAGGGCGTCACTTTAGACCACATCGAGAAAAACGAAGGAAGGCGATCGTTTGCCAAAGTGATATTGAATTGTTTGTGGGGGAAAATGGCACAACGTCCGTGTTTACACAAGACGGAGTATTTGACAGAACCTTCCTGCTACTTTCAGATAATTCACGACAAAACCAAATACATGAAACACGTGGACGTCATTCATAAAGGGCTTACTCTTAGTCAATTACGAAGAAGAACTTGAGTTTGTACAGGCCGACGAATATGGAAATGTCATCATTGTGGCCTACCTGACAGTCCCTGCTCGCTTAAAATTGTACGAAGCCTTACACCAATTATGAGATCGTGTGCTGTACTTTGACACAGATAGTTGCATCTACATCGATCGCCTGAGTCTCCGTCACCCTGAAATCGAAGGAGACCGTTTAGGAGCCTGGACGGATGAGCACTCCGATGGCAAGATCCTAAGTTTTGCTAGCGGCGGTCCTAAAAATTACGGTTACGAATACCGGGACCAACGAGGAGAAGTGCACACCGAGTGTAAAGTGATTCTAAATTATCGCACCATTCAAGTGGTGAACTTTGGTGTGTTGAAAGAAACCTTGCAATCTGGAGAGAATCAAGACATTAAAGTGACCACCTACGAGCCTCACAATATTGTACGTTTAGCCACTCACCAAATCGTCAGTCGACCCTTAGAAAAAGTATATCAAATAGCGTACCAGAAGCGAGTGCGGCTTCCCAATCACTTCACCGTACGGACATGCTGGTATAAAAAATGGTTCCAAGATGATAGTCACTAACAAGAAGGATGACTTCAACACAGCAAGAATCGAGTGAGAGATCCATTGCGAACTCCACGTTCAAACAATGCAATTTTCCTGTCTTCTTGCCTGACTATTGTGATTGTGCCAGTCAATTGGAAACGTTTAAAAATGGACTAAGGACATGGATGTTTTAGCTAGAACTGGATTTATCTATTTTGGGATCTGAGACTGGATTGGGATACGAAGTACAGTGTTTCGGTTGTCTGACCTTGCGAATGGATCTATGTATCTATTAAGATTCAGCTATCTCGGAACATACTCGATGGTCTCCGCACTGTCCTTACCTTTCAATGGCCTTTCCACCCATCACACTGCGGTACATTTGTGACGGTACCTTAGAGAAGGTAGTACCGTTATCCAGGAAGAAAAAAAAAAGGAAGACTTCCAAAACTAGGCATAAAAAGGAAAGATTTGCAAGATCGGGACTTCATTACGACCAGTATAAAAAGGGAAAACGTCCAAGACCGATAGTTCATTGTGACTACAAACGCCAAGCGAGAAAGATAAATTCTTTCAGACAGACACTAGTCAAGTTCAGTAATTCTCAAGTAGAGTGCGATACTGTGCCTTGCGATTGCAGGGATGCCGTACGATGCGACATCAGCGATTCAGCACGACATCATGGGAACTTCGCTATGACTACTACTACACCTACCATGGAAAGTGATGCTGTGCGTGTCAAAATTGTCGGATGCGAGAGCAATGCCACTCGTTATTGTGTACTCTTTACTGGTTTTCATCCTTAAAGTCATACTACTGTGCAGATATGACCTTACGGATATCATCCATGCCTGAGCAAACTACTTCATGTATCACCACTGCCTCATCGAAATGAGTCAGTGAAGGAAGAATATTCGTTGCCTGTGCGCATGTCTGAATACTGTAACTTTGAAAGTCGATTCCAAACGTTCCAAGGAAAGTCGCTCTAATATCTGGAAGGATCTACCCCCGAAGAATTAGCCAGAGCTGGACTTATCTACTTGGGCGAAGGTGATAAAGTCAAGTGCTTCATTTGTGGTGTGTCACTTCATGAGTGTGAACAGAAAGACTCGGCTTACCTAGAACATGCTCGATGGTCTCCGCACTGTCACTACCTACGTTTATTAGGGCCTCAGTAATCGAAGTGTCTACACCAAGTGGCACACCATGTTGTTCAAGAAACCAGCTTGGCTAGGAGTCAAACGTTGGACAACACCGAGACAAGTATTTAAACCTCATTGAAAAAGTAATATTCAAAGATTATCAAACGAATTGAAAGAGAAGATCTATAAGGAGGTTTTGCAGGGGCTTGCCCGAGCAAAATCTCAATTTGTGACTGTAGAACTTTTGTGTCGAGAAATTCACAAGAGGAAAGTGCAAAAAGTCAACAAACTCGTCAGATTTCTTTGGATCAAGGCCGCGTTCTTCGGAGTATTCCGCTTTAGACCATTTAAATTAGAAGATTTTATTGACATTCTTAACCTTTTCCCGGAATGGCAGTTGTCAGAAATTACTCACTACGTCCATCACTTTCGCTCTGGGAGAAGATTTTGAATAAAAGTAAAGACATTTAGAAGTGGCCGTACGTGGGTATAAGCACGGTCTGACATTGTCTTGGACACTTTACAAGAGAACATTCGTGGTTTGCCTCTGGAGTTGAGAGAACACATTTACCAAGAATTCGTCAAAATGCAAGTGAAACGCGAAGAACAATTGCATCCTTTACGTCACCAATGTTTAAAACACTGGTACCTGAATGATATAAGAGGACTGATTCATTTGAAAGCGTTACAGTTGTCAGACGTTGATAAACTACTCGTGTGTCAGAAGAATTTGGTTGATACTGATTCTACTTACAAGGTGTCCATACTACCAAGAATTTCAGAGGAAGACTTCGAGGATTACAAAAATCTTGTACGCGAACGAATATTGTCGGTAGAGGAAAATTCTGTATGGTGTGTGGTGTGTGAGCTAGTGACTAAACCTTTTGGATTCGCCACTGGAGTACGATCAGCTCTGTGCAAAATGTACATCCATTATCTCCGACAAAAAGAGGGTTTAAAAACTTGCTACCATGCCACAAACCTGTATCAGTAGTGATACAACAGATTCCGTGGAAGGAAGTCAATGCCACTATTCAGACTGTGGATGATTACCAACACGTTTTACAAGAACTGTGTCCATTGAATTGGGGACGTCGTGTGGTGTGCGTCTTAGTGACTTCCTTTCTGTGATTTCGTTTACCAGCAGATTCCTTGTGGGCTATTTACGAACAGTACCTATCACCAAGACATGATGGTGATTCCTTTAAATGTACACGAGAGACTCATTCTGTTAAAAGCGTTGCGTTTTCATTTCGATACTTTCCTACCTCCACGGGAAAAAAAGATTCGTAAACTTTTAGCCACTGAGGATGCTTACGAAGATGTGTGCATAGCTTGTGACTTACACTCTCACTACAAGATGTACGTGACTGGAAAAGTCTTGGTTTCGATGATTGGACGAAAGAAGTGGCTCAGTATGCCAAACATTTGTGTTAATGAAGTCAAACGCCCAAGGAAAAATGTAACCTTTAAACCCGTGTTAGACAGAGAAGAAGAACCCGACACCAAGGAAACCCACACCATTCAGGACAGTACCGTCGTCGAGATCGACACCCCCGAAAGACCATTCCGGAGGACACCTGTGAGACTGTGCCTAGTGTAGAGACTCCAAGAACATTATTAAAGTGTCCCTAGCACACCATTCCTTCGTCACCCATGGTGTACAGTAACTTGTGTGAATGAAAAATAAAAAGCAAGAGAAAGCCATCCCATTGCCACCACCACTACCCTCGATTTCCTCTCCCGTGACACGTTGGACACGCCAAGCCGTTTCCAAACCACCTCACCCAAGCCAGAGCAGCATCAGTGAACAGTGGGTGACTTATTGAAGAGAGAGTCCTGATTGAGAATTTGTTAGCAAGCATTTACTGCGATCCAGCCCATCCTGCGGGTTACGGAGGAGTTCAGGCATTGTATCGTGCTGCCAAAGCAAGACTGAAAAGTGTACGTTTACCTCATGTTCAACGATGGTTGCAAGAACAAGCCACGTACACCTTACACAAACTCTTTCGACGAAACTTTTCCAGAAGTCGCACCCGAGTGGAGGGCATCGATCATCAATGGCAAGCCGATGTAGGCGATGACTCTCATTTGACCACCTACAATAGGGCTACAAATACTTGTTTTGTATCATCGACGTCTTTTCCAAATTTGCCTGGGTCTTACCTTTAACTTCGAAATCGAGCACTGAGGTAGTGTGAGCCTTAAAATTGGTGTTGAAACAACGCGGTCGTCACCCTCTTCAATAGCAAATCGACCAAGGCGTCGAATGTCTTGACCAAAATTTCCAAAAAGAATTGAAGAAAAATGACATTCGTTTTTTCACCAGAGAATCCAGAAATCAAGCCAGTATCGTGGAATGTTTTCAACGCACCTTAAGGGAACGTGAGTGGAAATATTTTACGCATCAACACACTCTCAAGTACATCGACGTCTTACCGCTCCTGGTCAAAGCGGACAACCAATCTTACCATCGGAGCATCGGATACACCCCCGAAGACGTTACTCCCGACAACGAAGTAATCGTCTCTATTATTTTAGCGGTCAACATCTGGTGCACACGACTACTTCCAGGTTCGAGGAAGCGTTTGGCAAAGCCCGGGAGAGACTAAACAAAGCTGTCAAGATCAAATACCATGAAGTGGCTCGTCGCCTACTGATGAAATTTAAGGATACCCAAACGTTGTCCATCAGTTTTAATCCTAGATTGTTTGACATTTTGGGTGGAGACCACAAAATGACCACAAATAGGAGACCGAAGATCAACAGCGACATGGAATTTTACAAATATTTTCGATACTCTGTGGAACTGAACGAAGGATTGAATTTGATGTTTGTGCACTCCGATGTGGTGGAGTACAACGTGGTCGGACACACATCCACACCGTTACTGCGAGTCATTCCTTTCAAAGTGGATTCTGCAGGAATTAATGACGAGGAAGGTGGAAAAACCTATTACGTTCACCGCGAATTTGTACGTCATCATTATTTGCCCGTCAGTAAGTCGTATTTCGACAATGTCAACATTGGTATAAAAGGAGATCTGGGACAAAATAATCCGTTCTCGGAAGGAAAAGTCACGGTGAAACTCCATTTTCAAAAATGATTCTCTAGCGACTTGTAAGTCATATATCCAGTATATCGAGGAGTCTCTGGACAGCGAGGCCATGGTTTAGGAGATATGCTGAAATCTGCGTTTCGTTCGGTGGCACCTGTCTTGAAACCGATGGTGACGCGTGAATTACACGCCTTGAAAGAAGCCGCTTCTCGAAAATATCATCATCGACAAACAAAATCCCAAATGAGCCTTCTCGAGAGCAGGCAAACATATGTTGCTTCAAACTGGAAAAGAGATTTTGGGCCAACGAGAAACTCCTATAAATGCACTGAACGCTGCCAAGCCAGACATTCCTTTTCCCTCACATCACAGCAAGAACAAGGCAGAAAGACACGACGAAGAAACCCAACCAGAGGAGTTCATACACACGTTGTCCGAAAGACGAAGAAAAGAAGAACCGTCAGAGAATTAGACGTTTTTGATTATTCAAAAACAGAGAGAAACAATGATGCACCGAGAGTCTTGCGAATGTTCCAAGTCTTAACTGGATCTGTTTGCCATGCCACCCACCATGATGACGATGCAAGAATTCCAATGATTAGAATTTCATCCCATCTCCTCTTTGACAGCCTCAGCTCCAATTCAATTTGAAATCAAAGCACAACCCCAAGATTACATCGATCTGAATAGCAGTTACTTGTATCTGAATGTCAACGTTCTCGATAAGGATGGAGGTCCTTTAGATGGCGATGAGAAAGTAACTCCCGTCAACAATTTCGTGCATTCCTTGTTCAGTGTAGTGGATTTGTATTTGAATAACAAACTGGTTAGAAGCAGCATGGATACTGACCCTTATCGAGCGTACCTAGAAAATCTCTTGACATACGGAAAAGAAACCAGAGAAACTCATCTGGATGCCTGCATGGTATGGAAAGCTGACGAAAAGGGAGAGTTCGAAACAATATCGGAAGAAAATGTGGGATTTAAAGACCGCCGAAACAAAATCAAAGATGGACAGAGTTTAGAACTAATCGTTTGCATTGGGACATGTGGTTGCAAGAAAAGTATTTGCTGAACGACGTGGATATCCGCCTGAGACTGAATCGGAGCAGTACTGTTTTCCATTTGTTGGCTGATACTAACGAGTACAAAACCAAAATCGAAGAAGCTCGACTTTACGTACGACGCGTGGAAGTGTGACCTAAAGTGGGAAACGACATCAGTCACACTTTGAGCAGAACGACCGCCATGTATCCCATACGACAAGTGGATGTGAGAACCTTCACCATTCCTAAGGGACAGCGATCCATGCTCGAAGATCATCTGTTCCAAGGCAGTTACCCAAATATTTGATCATTGGCATCGTCGAGAATTCAGCCTTCAATGGAACCCATGGAAATTTTTTTTTCAACTTTTATCACTTTGGCGTGTCCAAAATCGAAGTCAGTCGCGATGGCAAGACCTTGTGTACCAGACCCTTCGAACCTAACTTTGCCTAGAAGAATTACTTGAGATCGTACATGTACAAGGCCACGGGACAGTTAGGGACTAATACCAGCCACGTCATTTCGTACGACAATTATGCAGGAGGTTACACTTTGTGGGCCTTTGATTTCGCTCCAGAACAAGGCTGCGACGAGGGACATTTCCACCCTATAAAATCCGGCCAAATTCTTGTGGAACTTCAGTTTGCAAACCGGTGAAAGTCATCTTGTATGCAGAATTCGACAATACGATAGAAATCAACAGTTTGACAGAAGTGATTCTAGCCTATTTGAAGCTACGGAAGACTCTTTGAACGGAGGAGTCTCTTTGGAGATGGGGACAGAGGATCTCTTGGAAGCAGATCCACCCACCAATAAAGACAAAGGTGATATCACGATGGCCAGAACAAAAAGAACATTTAGTGTCCTGTTTTGCCAAGCACATAGCAGAAAAAATTACAGCGTTGACCCCCAAACATTTCTATGATGTCAAAACGACCATCCCAGTCAAATTTAACACGATAAATGTGTGATTATGAGTCAGGAAGAACAATTGGACGAATATCTAGATGAAGCTCGGGGTCTCGTCTCGGAAGAAGCAGTGTTGCATCAGTGGTATAAAGACTTGCGTGACTATTCGTTCCCTCCATTGACTACTCTGGATATGCAACGAATCGAATCGCTGCGAAGAGCCGTTTATTCCACAGAGATTTTCAAGCAAAAAGTCAGGATTGAATTGATGACTTATCATTACCTATGAAACAAAAAAATCAAAATGGATACCTGGGAACTTTATTATCTTTTAAAAAACAGTTTGTACACCGCTTCTTGGAATCCTGTCGTGAATGCTAAAGGTGAACATCCTTATTGCAAACCTAAAGACCATCAAACTTATGTCAACACCAACGACAGTCATCTCCCAGGAACCCATTGGGCAGCCATCTACTTTCTCCACGATGACCGTGTGGAGTATTTTGATTCGTATGGATTACCGCCATTAGAGGACGACATCATCGACTTTATGACAAGAAATGCCAAGACGACACGATTCAATAATGTGAAATTACAAGGCACGAATTCCATGGTGGGTGGAGAATATTGTGTGTATTTTCTTCATCAACGCCGTCTTGGATATCCCTTAGAACATTTAGTGACTTATTTTGATCGTGACTCTTCTTGAAACGATGGTAAAGTAGAAAAATGGTTTTGTTACCATTATGGATATCTCTTGTCTTTAGCTAGGAAACGTAGTATGCATCAATGGCCCAATGACCTCAATCAGTGGAAGTCAAGCTTAACTTCGCAACGTTGTCAACCTTGTAAATAAGTTCCTGTTTGAAAACAATTGTTGATATTGCATTGATTGTTTGTTTGTTGGTTGAATAAAAATGTTGTATTTTAAAAAAATGGGTGTCTATGGG